>CM038676.1:495765034-496050856 GCA_021605205.1 Aegilops longissima
GCAAGTCTGGGACCCGTTCCCAGAACACCGACAAGCACCGAGCATTGCGGCGGTGAGGACGTCGGAGTGGCGTGCGATTTCTCCCAGAGGATCGTCATCCAAGGTCTCCCAGCCCCGACGAGGAGGAGAACCGCCTGGCGAATCCATGGGAGCAACGACGAACTGCCTTCTCTTCGGGGGGAGGGGAACTGGCGAGGAGGAGATAAGAGCGTAGTAACCGCAGGGCCTCGTCCCTTCCAACTGTAGATCGTTCCTTAGAGAAGGGGTGAGGCTATTATTTACTACTAGTACTAGCATTATGGGACGTTATGGGATTGCATTATACTGTAAATAATAGCACTAGTAAGAAATTTTTGGCACTAGCTAGTAGTTTTTGGCATGGATTAAGAAATTTTTGGTATGGTTTTGCTATTTTTTGTACACGCCAACTAGTGTCAAAAACATCTTACATTATGTGACGGAGATGCACGATTGTACTATAGCAGTACTAGTACTACTTTCTCAACTAGTAGTGCGATGTACTGTACTTCTAGTATAGTGCACCAATTTTGAACTCTTGAATCTCAGGGCCAAGGAGCTACAGTTGGAAGTGGAGGGTACTACTGTTCTCTAGAACCATCGTTGTACTATCAATGCAGGGAAAGTACACCTGCATAGTGGCATAGTGGGTACTCTCGGTGCTCTATTCAGCCGCTCCTCTCACGTAGCTGGCCTACTCAGCCTCTCCTCTCACGCACACACTAGCAGCCGGTTTATCAGCGATGGTTACTGCGGGGGCAGAACATTTGAGTTATTTGATACAACGAGACTAGGCTTTTCGCATCCATTTGTGGAGGTGTAATGGATCTCGTCGAACTTTGTTAGTAGTTCCTTCTTCATGAATGAGATGAAGCAAAGCTTTTGCCTCCGTTTCAAAAAAATCAAGAGGAATTTCTTTTATAGTAGAGCCGATAACGGAGTGAAGTCCATGCATGCAACGCCACAAGCTACAGAGTAGTAGTAGAGCACTTTACGTACAAAGCCATATTGCACAGTTCCAATGCCGCACCAGGCTTTTCTGGCTCCTCGGGCTTAATTGGGAGGTGCTAGTTTAAATATGTTACTAGCTGACGAGGAAGCTGCAAGCGAGGTGCGGCTAGGGCGAGCATGCGAGCCACAAGATGCTGGGAACGAAAACCCGTTCACGTCGCTAGGCTATCTAGTGCACCTAGATTGTGGTGCCGCACGTCCGTTTGACTTCAAAACTCAAACTACCCATGTAAAATATTGGCTCTCGCAGCGAAGTTACTATTTAAAAAAAAGGCCCCCGTGTGTTCAGCCGGGATCAAACCCACAAAATGAGGTATACACTCCCGCGACCACTAGTAGTACTCGTTGGAGTACAACGCAACCTGGAATCGCCTTTTGTCTCTAGTAGTACATTGTTCCTTACAAGAAACCCCTAATAATGTAAGAAACCACTAATAATGCCAAGAAACTACTACCACTTGCATATGTGGCAGACTTAAGATAAGACTACCTTATCAACCATTGTACATGCTCTTACCAACCAGCCCTACCAATAAACGACTACTCTACAAAGTGTCGTTATAGGCACGTTTCAACCCATGGCCCTGTTTGGATACATTTGTTGTCAATCTAACCCTGCCATCCAAACACCACTTTGGTTAGAGTTAGTTCAGGGTTAGAATCTAACCTCTGACTTAGAGTATCCAAATAGGGCCCATGTCGCCCATTAAGTCAACGCCTTCTATTCGACCGGGCGTTATGACTTGTGGGACCTACATGTCGAGATGCACAAAATCCCAGTGACCTCCTACCTCCGCCCATCCACCTAGTCATCCTCGGCCATGGGATGCAGCTACACGCCGCCGCGGCGGCGAGGTCAAAACCGCCGGCGGTGCGGAGCCCATCTTGCGGCAGCCGGATGCCAGCTCCGTCCGGCGCTCATGGCCGCGCTAGCTAGCCAAGATAGCTCCGTCCAGCTGCTTATCGCAAGGTTTGCTAGCTAGATTAGCACGGTGGCCTTGTGGCTTGCTTGCATGTGCCGCGCTAAGGCCAACCATCTGGCTCGGCGAAGGCCAGCGGCGGCTTGCTCGCCGTGAGTCATGCTTGGGCCAGCCTGCCAACCCGTCAAGGCGGAGGCAATGGCGTCGTCCGCCCGTCCGTGGAGCGGCGCCAACTCGCTCATCACCGGCGCCACTGACGAACACGCATCAGTACTATTTGAAGTAATGTCTAGGAAAAATAATGATTTGAGGGGGAATAACAGGATAGAAGGCCAAATGTGGGTCCCTCGTGTCAACGGTCAAACAAAATGTGTTGGTTTAAGCTGCCTCATCAGCACGGACGTGTGGGCCAACCCTGTCATAAATGGGTTTAAACTAACCTAATCGATAGGTAGTAGTTTTTGGCGTGGATTAAGAAATTTTGGGTATGTTTTTGCTATTTTTAGTACAATAGATTCTTCCTAGGGCTGGTTGAAAGTGGTAGTTTTTTTGTTGAATACTCTACATATTGTAAGTAGGAGTGAAAGTTAAGCTTTGGGACCCAATAAGCAAGGCTATATAGTTACATAGTGCATATGTGTACATGATTGAAAGTAAATATCAATCATGAGTGACTAACATCTTGATGGAAAACTAGAAAATATGGAATACTAGGGAAAAAATTCCATGGTGGGAAATACTAGCAATGTTCATGTGTGTCGCAACGAATCATAATTAGAATAATACTTATTCACAAACTTGATACAAAACACTCTAATTTTGATATACATATATCACTAGAGATATATTATGTTTCAATTAGAATATATTCCTTGCGCTGTTTTGGTGAGGCCAGGGAGGGATGTGGTTGGTTTTAAGATACTAATTATGGGTTTTTATGAAAATTGGTAGACAAGTGGGATGTTTGTGAGAAAAGGCAACAACTTACCTTACAGTCGTTAGATGTAGATCTAATGGTCACAAATGACGGATGGCAGACACACCATCATCACCAACTTAGTCTTTTGTAGGAGTACTAGCAAGATCCGTGCATTACACGGAACATCAAGATGCATTTTTTATAAAAACACTCGTTGTGATTGACCCATGCGGGAGTAATCCCATGTGTAAAAACTAATGATATCTCGAGAAATAGGAGATAAGGTGAAGAGGAGTGGGGCGTGGTGGTGATTGGTGGTTGGACTAAGCGGAGACATGGGGACTGACAATGCCGGCAGCGGCCACCAGGCCAGTTTGTTCCAGAGGCTTCCTTTCTAAATTGCTCAACAATGAGGTTGCTGGAGATAAGGATGAACAAGGGAAGGCCTTGTCTGCAAATGTGGAGAGGGGTGCGGGTATCTTTTAGTTTAATTTTCATCAGTTAGATATAGATTGGACGGTCTATATTGCAAGATGGCACGCGTATCATCATCACCAACTCAGTTTTTTATAAGAGAAGAAATATAAGTATGGAGATACAAACGTATTATCGATACTTGTTTCCATAAACTAGCATCTACATTCTATTCAACGCCTCAGCATGTGAGGCCTTAGCACAATGACTTCTGACTGTGTAAAACAAAGGTTTTCCCGTCGCCGATAAGGAGGGGGTGACGGCGGCACACTTTTTGGCTTGCTCTAGTCCTAGTAGTCATACTAGGTGGTCTAAGCATGTGTAGATTTATTATTTTTCACGTCTCGTGTTCGCCGTACTGCCATGACTGTTGATGAATAGATGGTAAGTTATTCACGGGGAAACCCTTGTTGAGCGTGTTTGCGAGAGAGAGAGAGAGACAGTGTGCATGTCTAGAGACTGAGGCAATGATAACAGATTCTTTGTGTCTATGTGTGTGGAGGATAGAGAGAGACATGTACATGGGGCTTTGTGTTGTGTAACGTGGAGACACATATACATAATTAGAGAGTGAGTGTGCGAGATACACATGAGGACATGGGGAGAGATGAGGATACAGATTAATGGGTGTTTGTGTGTGTCTGTGTGTGTTTGTGTGCGCGTTTGTGTGTGAGAGGGAGTGTGTGTATGTGGAGTAGAGAGACCACTAATGATGTAAACCTAGTATAAGGGAAGGGGGAATGGTGTGACATGTGTAGTAGCAGGATAGCACGGGTGCGGGCGGAAGGAGCAGACTATTTGGAAGAGACATCGACTGTGTGTGAGAGAGGGGTGTGAGAGCGAGAGAGAGAGAGAGAGAGAGAGAGAGAGAGAGAGAGAGAGAGAGAGAGAGAGAAGAGAGGGCGAGAGAGGGGGCATTTGTGTCCATAAATGGCGTATAGATAGGGAGACAATGTTGATGTTGTTTGAAATTGGCCTATGTACGGAGACGCAAGGGAAGCGAGTCATCGTGTGTATGATAGGGACTTCATGACAGATCTAGAATAGATGGTGTAGAGAACAATGTGCGAGATCGAGAACGATGATACATTAGGGAGCTATGGAAAGAGTCATGACATATATGTATACAGGGAGGAGCTGGGGCGGGTCCGCATGTGGGAGAGATAGAAATATGAGAGTGGTGCACAAGGAGACAAAGTGTGCTTGTTTTGCATTGGGGTGGTGTGTGAGGTGAGTGTGCGAGAACCACATAACTAGGGAGATAGACGTTTGGGGGCGATGTTTTGTGTGTATGGGAAAGATACACTCTACATAGTGCGTGTGCTTGGGAAAGAGAGATGCCGGGAGA
Organism: Aegilops longissima; assembly: GCA_021605205.1. Lineage (NCBI taxonomy): Eukaryota > Viridiplantae > Streptophyta > Magnoliopsida > Poales > Poaceae > Aegilops > Aegilops longissima. The sequence continues at coordinate 495,769,725 of CM038676.1, forward strand.
CCTAGCTAGAGAGTGGGGGAAGAGATGTGTGCATGCCCAAGAGACAAAGTGATAGAGACCTATATTGGGGTCCGGACTTTATAAGAGAGAGGGGTGTTAATGTGTTTGTGTGTTGGTGTTTGGGGGAGAGAACGACTTCTCTGTGTGTTTGTGGGTGTGGGGGGGGGTGGGCGACAAGGGGTGGGGGGCAGTGGGCTGAGGGGGGGTTGGCTTGGATAAAGAGTGAGGTGTCTATATTTGAGGGACTTTAGCGTAATTGAGATATACATGGTCAATAGTGTGTGCACTCAAGGTTGATCAATTTGTTTCACAGTTTGGACTATGAGATAATGATACTTTTGAACATGTGTGATATACTTTGATGTACCACAATTACAAACCTAAGATTGGAATTTTGGAATTCGACTCCATCATTAGCTTTTGTAATTCATTTAAATGGAGGTACATTTTTAAGACGGGATTTCATGATTTCAAATTCATATATCAAACCTAGAGATATACACATACGGGCATTTTCAAACTTTATAATCATCCACTTTATTCATACACGTGCACATTTTTGCTTTTGTCATCATATTTAGGATAAACACGTTTGGAATTTCGACCATATGATGGTATTTTCTTGTAGTAGCTCAATGATCCATATTTGAATTGAATGGACAATCTAAGTTTCAAGTTGGAGACATTGATTTTCAAAACTTGCACTTTTTTGTGTGCAAAACAAACAAATTCTCGGCCATGATATCATAGTCGGCCGTACAAGAGCGGAGTATAATTTCAGGCGCCAAAAGCTTTCAAACTTCCCGCTCACATCGAAATATCTCACGCCCGAAAGTTTAGCCCTACTATATTCTTGTTTTACCCCTGCCACATGAACAGAAAAGGGCTGCTTTGGTAACTCCATTGTTTTCCCCTCTTTGCCCCCAACATTCTTCCCCAGAGCCCCTCCCCTTCCCCTCCCCGACCCCCCCAACCACGGCAAGTCGCCGAATCTAGTCCTCCGCTGCAGCGGTGGACCTCACACCCCGACGGATCTACCTTCCGCACCTTGGAACCCCAACTGCCAACTCACCACTTCACCGGAGCCGCTTCAGCGACTGGCTTGTACACCGCTACAGATATCCTTGACCGCCATCATGGTCCACCGCACCGGATCTGCTTAACCGGCGCCCTCGTCCACCACATTGTAGGACCTTCACTGACTCCCTCGTCCGTCCCTTCGCTGGCCCTTCATACAAGCCCTCGTCCGCCGCAATAGATCCGCCTCACCGAAAGCACTGTACAATGCACCCGCCGAAGCCTTCGTCCACTGCACCGGACCCGCTCCACGGACGCCATATTCAACTCCACCGGCCCCGCTTTACCGATGCCGCAGCCTCATCAGGTTATTTTGATTTGTACTCCTTCGGCTTTTCTCTTTATCGTGCAACTGTTCACTTACCACATATGAGCTTTCTTGTATGTAGACAAGCGCTGCAACCTTTGCACCGGAGCCGCTTCAGCGACGGCGACAGCCGGCCCAAACTCAGCCGCAACACGAGCACCATCGACGATCCTTAGCTATCAAGTATGCCAACGATACCCATACGCCGCCGAGAATCAGGTACTATTATCCAATGGCCGGCGCCTACATTCACTTTCTTAGCATAAGCACCGCACCTTTGAATTTCTTCAGGGCATCATTCAGTTTTTCATGAGACGCGTTATTCTGCTTGCACCTGTAGGGCCATACTTCTGGCAGTGAACATGTTACATGTGCTAAATTACATACCAGTGCACATATAGTTAATATGATTTAGTTTTGTCCTAAGTATTAGTGTACTTCCTTGATATCACTGCCTATTTTACTTCTTGCATGCTATATTTATGATAATGGTGTTGTTCTGATGCCACCTGTTGGTTCCATCAGACTACTTCATGTTCTCTATGCTTAATTACACATCAGCAAACTAGCATGTGGTTCCGCTGATTTTTTTTTCGTTTTACCCTACATTTTCTGATGCTAGCTATTACATCACTACTACGAGCCTCTGTTCATTACTTTTTTGTGTGTTCTTGATCTTCCCAAGTTGCATGACTAATTTTATGCTTCTATTAATTATGGAGCTGCCAACCCCATCAAGCAAAATATTTGTTCTTTTGGAGCTGGCACCTCGAACAAGCATAAAAATAGAGGGAAGTAGATATATTGTCGTGTATGCACACACCCTTCTTTCATTAGTTCAGATGAACCATTGATGATCAATTCGAACCAGTGCATGTGATTAAAATTAATTTTACCTAAATAGAGGGTGCAGAATAAACTACAACAAGTAGATTTGCAACCACGGGATGCTGACGATATCTTCAAAGAACATTGCAACAGCAGCGAGGCTTCACACCAACATATGGTAAGCCAGTGTGTTGTAGTACATGTGAAATGTAATGCGTGTGGGCTGCATTCTTGGCTTGTGCCCTCAACCTGTAATCCTAGAGAATAACAAATAGTTTAGTTGTCTGCTTTGCTGTATTGCTTGATTCGAATGCTTATTTGTTACTTGTTACGCTATACCTGAGTTGGCCAATATGCGGCCGATTACTCGCTGTACTATCGTAAAGAAATGCATGCCTAGTTCATTTGAGTCCTTAACTTTTCCTCTGAACTTCATCACAAGACTGTCTTCGTAGTTTATATGAGGCCACACTGTTAAGTGCTTTCTCAGATTATTTCAACTGCTTAGATGCCTTGGCAACTTAAATATAGCGGTGGTACACTCCCTCTCAACTAGGAATGTCAACTGGGTCCCGTTTAATCCCGATTAAAGTCCACTAATGGTATGATAGCAAAAACTAACTAGATGGGACTGGCGGATGTCGTTTATTTGCCACTTACATCCCTAGTTTCATCTTACCATTTTAATATCTTTTTGACTAATGCTGCTTTGAACCATTTAAATATAGCTTGGCATGCTCGGCAATAATTCGTATGTCGTTTACCATATAAGCTTACTGCTTGGATCATGCGATAACTATCTCTTACTTATTTCTAGCGGAAACCTTTCAGGATGTTGTTCACACTAGGACACAATGTACAACCCCAGAATCTATTTGTGGAAGCAGTGCGCCATCCATGTTACCAGATGGTAGCAGTTTAGAGGCAACACTACCGGAGAGAAGTCTGAGCACACATATTATAGTTCTTGAGGCTCTACTAGAGGCAGAAAGAGATGGTGTGGCCTCCATGAATGAGGTAATCTCGATCTTGAAGCTGGAAATTATGCAATTAGCTGCACGCATTATGTAAGCAACCCAAGAATTGGAGGAAGTAAGAATGTTGCATTTGAGGAGGGAGGAGGTCCTGCTGCTTCTGCTATCTGAAGCCCAGGGTAATCCCAGTTCTTCTTTAGATAGCAGTAGAAATTGTCATTAGATTATTGTACTTGCATGTTGTGTCATGTCTCTGAATGGATTATGTTGTAAGACCCCCTATGTTGTCCATGTGTTGTAATGATCCGAATTTTTTAGGCGAGGTAATCCTCAGTACTTGTATGATTGACATAAGGTGAACTATTTTTCGTGTGAGCATATTGTATTGGATGAAATAACTGTTTGACTCAAAGTGTATCCAACCTACTGAATTCAAAGATCACGGCATTTCTAAATCATAATCATATATAAAGATGGAATAAATCTTTGTTGTGGTTTTGAAGAAATAAATAACAAAACGTAGAATTATCTTGGATATTCGTAATCGAATAAAAATTGGATTTGGATTTAGTTGCCAGGGCCCAGGGCAAACGTGAATGCTAATTCTCCCAAGTTTTAAACGAAGCGACTAAACACCCACTATCATTTGTGGGCTGTCCGAAGCAAGTGTTTGCGAGATGGAAATTACTGTCTACCCCTGACACTTGACATCCTTATCGACCGGATTTACATTGCTGTCGATAGGGGTAGACTAGTAACTTCAATCAGACGTGACACGACGGCCTCTGAGCCCATTCAGACACGGTGGGCGCCAAATGTGGGCGGCAAAACACATTTGATTCAAGCTCGTTCAAAAGACATGTGTCTCTACCTCCATTTCCCCATTCATCCATGGTGGGCGGCAAAACAAACTCTCCTCGTCCGAAATCGATGTAGGCTATTATTTTAAATAGGGGCAGATGTGTAAATTCCCTCAGACGTGATACAACCACCCTACCTGTCAGCCCCGTTCATGAAGGAAATATGCCCTAGAGGCAATAATAAATGTTATTATTTATTTCCTTATATCATGATAAATGTTTATTATTCATGCTAGAATTGTATTAACCGGAAACATAATACATGTGTGAATACATAAACCTACAGAGTGTCACTAGTATGCCTCTACTTGACTAGCTCGTTAATCAAAGATGGTTATGTTTCCTAAACCATGAACAAGGAGTTGTTATTTGATTAACGGGATCACATCATTGGTTGAATGATCTGATTGACATGACCCATTCCATTAGCATAGCACCTGATCGTATAGTTTGTTGCTAGTGCTTTTCTTCATGACTTATACATGTTCCTATGACTATGAGATTATGCAACTCCGTTTGCCCGAGGAACACTTTGGGTGCTACCAAGCGTCACAACGTATCGGGTGATTATAAAGGTACATTACAGGTGTCTCCGAAGGTACATGTTGGGTTGGCATATTTGAGATTAGGATTTGTCACTCCGATTGTCGGAGAGGTATCTCTGGGCCCTCTCGGTAATGCACATCACATAAGCCTTGCAAGCATTGCAACTAAATGTGTTAGTTGTGAGATGATGTATTACGGAACGAGAAAAGAGACTTGCCATGAACGAGATTGAACTAGGTATTGGATACCGACGATCGAATCTCGGGCAAGTAACATACCGATGACAAAGGGAACAACGATGTTGTTATGCGGTCCGACCGATAAAGATCTTCGAGAATATGTAGGAGCCAATATGGGCATCCAGGTCCCGCTATTGGTTATTGACCGAGAGGTGTCTCGGTCATGTCTACATAGTTCTCGAACCCGTAGGGTCCGCACGCTTAAAGTTTCGATGATGCTTATTATGAGTTTATATGATATTGATGTACGAAGGTTGTTCGAGTCCCGATGAGATCACGGACATGACGAGGAGTCTCAAATGGTCGAGACATAAAGATTGATATATTGGAAGCCTATGTTTGGACTCGGAATCACTCCGGTGAAATTGGGAATTTTACTGAGTACCGGGGTTACTGGAACCTCCCGGGGTCAATGGGCCTTGATGGGCCTTAGTGGGAAAGAGAAAGGGGCCATATGCTGGCGCAGCCTTCCCCTTCCCTAGTCCTATTAGGATTAGGAGAGAAGGTGGCGCCTCTCTCCCTCTCCCTTGGTCAAACCCTAGTTGGACTAGGATTTGGGGGAATCCTACTCTAGTAGGAGTAGGACACCTGGCGCGCCTCCCTCCTGGCCGGCCAGCCCTCCCTTCCCTCCTTTATATACAGGGCAGGGGCACCCCATGACACACAAGTTGATCATTGAGATCGTTCCTTAGCAGTGTCGGTGCCCCTTCCACCAAACTACACCTCGAATATACCGTTGCGGAGCTTAGGCGAAGCCCTGCGCCGGTGGAACATCAACATCGTCCTGCGCCGTCGTCTTGACGAAACTCTCCTCAACACTCGGCTGGATCGGAGTTCGAGGGACGTCATCGAGCTGAACGTGTGCAGAACTCGGAGGTGCCGTCGTTCGGTACTTGGATCGGTTGGATCGGGAAGAAGTACGACTACTTCCTCTACGTTGCGCCAACGCTTCGTTGCTGGTCTCGAGGGTGCGTGAGACAACACTCTCATCTCGTTGCTATGAATCACCATGGTCTTCGTGATCGTAGGAAATTTTTGAAATTACTACGTTCCCCAACAAAGGTATCGAGCCTGGTTTTATCGTTGATGTCATATGCACGAGTAGAACACAAGTGAGTTGTGGGCGATACAAGTCATACTACCTACCAAAGATGTCATACTTTGGTTCAGCGGTATTGTGAGATGAAGCGGCCGGACCGACATTACGCGTGACGCTTACGCGAGACTGGTTTTACCGCTGTGAGCACTCGTTGCTTAAAGGTGACCGGCGGGTGTCTCTCTCTCACTTTAGTTGAACTGAGTGTGGCTACGCCGGTCCTTGAGAAGGTTAAAGCGAGTCTATTTGACGAAGTATCGTTGTGGTTATGATGCGTAGGTAAGAACGGTTCTTGCTCAGCCCGTAGCAGCCACGTAAAACTTGCAACAACAAAGTAGAGGACGTCTAACTTGTTTTTGCAGGGCATGTTGTGATGTGATATGGTCAAGACGTGATGCTATATTTTATTGTATGAGATGATCATGTTTTGTAACCGAGTTATCGGCAATCGCGAGAGCCATATGGTTGTCGCTTTATTGTATGAAATGCAACGCCATGTAATTGCTTTACTTTATCACTAAGCGTAGCGATAGTCGTAGAAGCAATAGTTGGCGAGACGACAACGATGCTACGATGGAGATCAAGGTGTCGCGCGGTGGCGATGGTGATCATGACGGTGCTTCGAGATGGAGATCACAAGCACAAGATGATGATGGCCATATCATATCACTTATATTGATTGCATGTGATGTTAATCCTTTATGCATCTTATTTTGCTTTGATTGACGGTAGCATTATAAGATGATCCCTTACTAAATTATCAAGAAGTGTTCTCCACGAGTATGCACCGTTGCGAAAGTTCTTCGTCTTTGAGACACCACGTGATGATCGGGTGTGATAGGCTCTACGTTCAAATACAACGGTGCAAAACAGTTGCACACGCAGAATACTCAGGTTATACTTGACGAGCTATGCATATAAGATATGACCTCGGAACACGGAGACCGAAAGGTCGAGCGTGAATCATATAGTAGATATGATCAACATATTGATGTTCACCATTGAAACTACTCCATCACACGTGATGATCGGTCATGGTGTAGTTGATATGGATCACGCAATCACTTAGAGAATTGGAGGATATTTTTCTAAGTGGGAGTTCTTAAGTAATATGATTAATTGAACTTAAATTTATCATGAACTTAGTACCGATAGTATCTTGCTTGTCTATGATGTGTAGATAGATGGCTCGTCTTGTTGTTCCGTTGAATTTTAATGCGTTCCTTGAGAAAGCAAAGTTGAAAGATGATGGCAGCAATTACACGGACTGGGTCCGTAACGAGGATTATCCTTATTGCTGCATGGAAGAATTACGTCCGGAAGCACCGTTAGGTGCCAGGCCTGATGCAAGGGCTGCGCCGAAGTTGTGAACGTCTGGCAAAGCAAAGCGATGACTACTCTATAGTTCAGTGTGCCATGCTTTACGGCTTAGAACCGGGACTTCAACGTCGTTTTGAACACCATGGAGCATATGAGATGTTCCAGGAGTTGAAGTTAATATTCAGCGCGTAATGCCCGGATTGAGAGATATGAAGTCTCCAATAAGTTCTATAGCTGTAAGATGGAGGAGAATGGTTACATCGGTGAGCATATACTCGTAATGTCCGGATATAACAATCACTTGATTCAAGCTGGAGTTAATCTTCCGGATGATTGCGTCATTGACAGAATTCTCCAATCACTACCACCAAGCTACAAGAGCTTCGTGATGAACTATAATATGCAAGGGATGACCAAAACTATGCCCGAGCTCTTCGCAATCTTTGAAAGCATGGAGGTAGAAATCAAAAGGAGCATCAAGTGTTGATGGTTAACAAAACCACTAGTTTCAAGAAAAGGGCAAAGGAAAGAAAAGGAAACTTCAAAAGAGCGGCAAGCAAGTTGCTGATCAAGAGAAGAAACCCAAGTCTGGTCCTAAGCTCTGAAACTGAGTGCTTCTATTGCAAGCGTGCTGGTCATTTGAGCGGAACTGCCCCAAGTATTTGGCGGATAAGAAGGATGGCAAGGTTAACAAAGGTATATGTGATATACTTGTTATTGATGTGTACCTTACTAATACTCGCAGAGCACTGGTATTTGATCTTGGTTCTGTTGCTAATATTTGCAACTCAAAGCAGGGCTACGGATTGCGAAGATTGGCTAAGGACGAGGTGACGATCTTGCGTGGGAAATGGTTCCAAAGTCGATGTGATCGCAATCGACGCTACCTCTACATCTACCTTCGGATTAGTATTAGACCTAAATAATTGTTATTTAGTACCATCGTTGAGCATGAACATTATATCTGGATCTTGTTTGATGCGAGACGGTTATTCATTTAAATCGAGAATAATGGTTGTTCTATTTATATGAATAATATCTTTTATGGTCATGCACCATTGAAGAATGGTTTGTTTTACTTAATCTTGATAGTAGTGATACACATATTCATAATGTTGAAACCAAAAGATGCAGAGTTGATAATGATGGTGCAACTTATTTGTGGCACTCGCCGTTTAGGTCATATCGATTAAAGCGCATGAAGAAACTCCATGCTGATGGACTTTTGGAGTCACTTGATTATGAATCACTTGGCACTTAAGAACCGTGCCTTATGGGCAAGATGACTAAAACACCGTTCTCGGAACTATGGAGAGAGCAACAGATTTATTGGAAATCATACATCTTGATGTATGTGGTCCAATGAATGTTGAGGCTCGTATGGCGGATATCGTTATTTTCTCACCTTCACAGATGATTTGAGCAGATATGGGTATATCTACTTAATGAAACACAAGTCTGAAACATTTGAAAAGTTCAAAGAATTTCAGAGTGAAGTGGAAAATCATCGTAACAAGAAAATAAAGTTTCTACGATCTGATCGTGGAGGAGAATATTTGAGTTACGAGTTTGGCCTACATTTGAAACAATGTGGAATAGTTTCGCAACTTACGCCACCTGGAACACCACAACGTAATGGTGTGTCCGAACGTCGTGTCGTATTTTATTAGATATGGTGCGATCTATGATGTCTCTTACTGATTTACCGCTATCGTTTTGGGGTTATGCTTTAGAGACGGCTACATTCACTTTAAATAGGGCACCATCTAAATCCGTTGAGACGACGCCTTATGAACTGTGGTTTGGCAAGAAACCAAAGTTGTCGCTTTTGAAAGTTTGGGGCTGCGATGCTTATGTGAAAAAGCTTCAACCTGATAAGCTCGAACCCAAATCGAGAAATGTGTCTTCATAGGATACCCAAAGGAGACAGTTGGGTACACCTTCTATCACAGATCCGAAGGCAAGATTTTTGTTGCTAAATTCGAAACTTTTTGGAGAAAGAGTTTCTCACGAAAGAAGTGAGTGGGAGGAAAGTAGAACTTGATGAGATAATCAGTATCTACTCCCTTATTGAGAAGTAGTACATCACGAAAACAGTTTACGTGACACCTACACCAAATAGGGAGGAAGCTAATGATGATGATCATGAAACTTGGATCAAGTTTCTACAGAACTTCGTAGATCAACCAGAGCAAGATCCGCACCAGCGTGGTACGGTAATCCTATTTTGGAAGTCATGTTCTCGGAACATGATGAACCTCGAACTATGAAGAAGCGATGGTGAGCCCAGATTCCACAAAATGGCTTGAGGCCATGAAATCTGAGATGGGATCCATGTATGAGAACAAAGTGTGGACTTTGGTTGACTTGCCCGATGATCGGCAAGCAATTGAGAATAAATGGATCTTCAAGAAGAAGACGACGCTGATGGTAATGTTATCGTCTATAAAGCTCGACTTGTTGCAAAAGGTTTTCGACAAGTTCAAGGGATTGACTACGATGAGACCTTCTCACCCGTGGCGATGCTTAAGTCCGTCCGAATCATGTTAGCAATTGCCGCATTTTATGATTATGAAATTTGGCAAATGGATGTTAAAACTGCATTCTGAATGGATTTACGGAAGAAGAGTTGTATATGATGCAACCGAAGGTTTTGTCGATCCAAAGGAGCTAACAAAGTGTGCAAGCTCCAGGCGATCCATTTATGGACTGGTGCAAGCCTCTCGGAGTTGGAATAAACGTTTTGATAGTGTGATCAAAGCATTTGGTTTTATATGAGACTTTTGGAGAAGCCTCAGATTTACAAGAAAGTGAGTGGGAGCTCAGTAGCATTTCGATATTATATGTGGATGACATATTATTGATCGGAAATGATATAGAATTTCTGGATAGCATAAAGGGATACTTGAATAAGAGTTTTCATGAAAGACCTCGGTGAAGCTGCTTACATATTGGGCATTAAGATCTATAGAGATAGATCAAGACGCTTAATAGGACTTTCACAAAGCACATACCTTGATAAAGTTTTGAAAAAGTTCAAAATGGATCGAGCAAAGAAAGGGTTCTTGCGGTATTACAAGGTGTGAAGTTGAGTAAGACTCAATGCCCGACCACCGCAGAAGATAGAGAGAAAATGAAAGATGTTCCTATGCTTCAGCCATAGGCTCTATCATGTATGCAATGTCTGTGTACTGGACCTGATGTGTGCCTTGCTGTAAGTTTGGCAGGCAGTACCAAAGTAATCCGGTGTGGATCATCGGACAGCGGTCAAGAACATCCTTAAGTACTTGAGAAGAACTAAGGATATGTTTCTCATTTATGGCGGTGACAAAGAGCTCGTCAGAACGGTTACGCCGACGCAAGCTTTGACACGATCCGGACGATTCTAAATCGCAAACCGGATACGTGTTTACATTAAACGGTGGAGCTGTCGGTTGGTGCAGTTCCAAACAAAGCGTCGTTATGGATCTACATGTGAAGTTGAGTACATAGCTGCTTCGAAGCAGCTAATGAAGGAGTCTGGATGAAGGAGTTCATATCCGATCTAGGTGTTGTACCTAGTGTATCGGGTCCAATGAAAATCTTTTGTGACAATATGGTGCAATTGCCTTGGCAAAGGAATCCAGATTTCACAAGAGAACCAAGCACATCAAAAGACGCTTCAACTCCATCCGGATTTGGTCCGTGGGAGACATAGAGATATGCAAGATACATACGGATATGAATGTTGCGACCCGTTGACTAAGCCTCTTCCACGAGCAAAACATGATCAGCACCAAGACTCCATGGGTGTTAGAATCATTACCGTAATCTAGATTATTGACTCTAGTGCAAGTGGGAGATCAAGGAAATATGCCCTAGAGGCAATAATAAATGTTATTATTTATTTCCTTATATCATGATAAATGTTTATTATTCATGCTAGAATTGTATTAACCGAAACATAATACATGTGTGAATACATAAACCTACAGAGTGTCACTAGTATGCCTCTACTTGACTAGCTCGTTAATCAAAGATGGTTATGTTTCCTAAACCATGAACAAGGAGTTGTTATTTGATTAACGGGATCACATCATTGGTTGAATGATCTGATTGACATGACCCATTCCATTAGCATAGCACCTGATCGTATAGTTTGTTGCTAGTGCTTTTCTTCATGACTTATACATGTTCCTATGACTATGAGATTATGCAACTCCGTTTGCCGAGGAACACTTTGGGTGCTACCAAACGTCACAACGAATCGGGTGATTATAAAGGTACATTACAGGTGTCTCCGAAGGTACATGTTGGGTTGGCATATTTCGAGATTAGGATTTGTCACTCCGATTGTCGGAGAGGTATCTCTGGGCCCTCTCGGTAATGCACATCACATAAGCCTTGCAAGCATTGCAACTAAATGTGTTAGTTGTGAGATGATGTATTACGGAACGAGAAAAGAGACTTGCCAATGTGAGATTGAACTAGGTATTGATACCGACGATCGAATCTCGGGCAAGTAACATACCGATGACAAAGGGAACAACGATGTTGTTATGCGGTCTGACCGATAAAGATCTTCGAGAATATGTAGGAGCCAATATGGGCATCCAGGTCCCGCTATTGGTTATTGACCGAGAGGTGTCTCGGTCATGTCTACATAGTTCTCGAACCCGTAGGGTCCGCACGCTAAAAGTTTCGATGATGCTTATTATGAGTTTATATGATATTGATGTACCAAGGTTGTTCGAGTCCGGATGAGATCACGGACATGACGAGGAGTCTCAAATGGTCGAGACATAAAGATTGATATATTGGAAGCCTATGTTTGACTCGGAATCACTCCGGTGAAATTGGGAATTTTACTGAGTACGGGGTTACTGAACCTCCCGGGGGTCAATGGGCCTTGATGGGCCTTAGTGGGAAAGAGAAAAGGGGCCATATGCTGGCGCAGCCTTCCCCTTCCCTAGTCCTATTAGGATTAGGAGAAGGGGTGGCCTCTCTCCCTCTCCCTTGGTCAAACCCTAGTTGGACTAGGATTTGGGGGAATCCTACTCCAGTAGGAGTAGGACACCCCGGCGCGCCTCCCTCCGGCCGGCCAGCCCTCCCTTCCCTCCTTTATATACAGGGGGGGGGCACCCCATGACACACAAGTTGATCATTGAGATCGTTCCTCAGCCGTGTCGCGTGCCCCTTCCACCAAACTACACCTCGAATATACTGCTATGGAGCTTAGGCGAAGCCCTGCGCGGTGGAACATCAACATCGCTACCACGCCGTCGTCTTGTGAAACTCTCCTCAACACTCGGCTGGATCGGAGTTCGAGGGACGCCATCGAGCTGAACGTGTGCAGAACTCGGAGGTGCCGTCGCTCGGTACTTGGATCGGTTGGATCGGGAAGAAGTACGACTACTTCCTCTACGCTTGCGTCAACGCTTCCGTTGCTGGTCTACGAGGGTACGTAGACAACACTCTCATCTCGTTGCTATGAATCACCATGGTCTTTCGTGATCGTAGGAAAATTTTTGAAATTACTACGTTCCCCAACAGTTCATACACCGTGGGCACCAACCGTGGGCGGTAAAACACCCTCTCCTTGCCCGAAATCGTTACCGGCAAATATTTGGGAGATGCGAGATTACCGTCCTATCCCAACCGACGTGATGTCCAAAATTTTAAACGGGGGATAAGTTCGTAACTTTCCCACATTTCAGACAAGCACATCCCAAAGTTTGAGATCCCCCCGCTGTGACAGCCTGGTTTTTGCCCCCTCTTATTTACCTGATTTTCATTTGGAGTTATTCTGAAATTTGGAATTTTTGAATCTTTTCATATGGACTTAAACACTTGGCTATCCTTGGCTTTCACCCAAGTGCTTCATTTCCCTCCCTAATCATCATTTCCCTTCTGATCCACCCCAAAATAATATTTGGAATATTTTTCTTAAAAGAAAAATATTCATTTTTCTCTCAAAACCCCTAGATAGTTCAATATGCTCCAAAGCAACCCCAATTTTTATGGCCCAGAAAAATCAGAGATAATTCACAAACATTCTTTGAACCCTAGGACACCTTCTTGAGCAAAAATATTTCATCACTTTTTGGAATATTTTTGCTACAGAAAATATTTTCTGTTCTGGACAGAACTGGTGGTTTCTATAGCAACTACCATTTTACTTGCTCCATTGTGCCTGGATTTTCTTGTGCATCTTCACCTTAGTAGATCATGGCTAACCTCCAAAGCACAGCCCCCAACTCCCAGCCATTTGACCTGAGTAACCTCTCAAAGTTACTGATCAGAAACTTACTTGGCTTGTAAAAACTCCTTTACTGCACCTGAATCCAAACCAAAGCGTGGTAAACTTCAAAACCACCACGAACAACAAGCCAGACATGATTTTTGGACGTAGGCTGGCCTGAGGGAAGAGTTCGCGCGGTGACCACGCGTGTCCACCATGCCATGCCTGCGTGTCGACGCGCTCTGAGTGCCGTCGAGCACTGTGTTCGCGCGTGCTCGCTTCCCACGTCTGCTCGAGCGTGCCAAACTTCGCCACCATCCTTGTCTCAACGCCATTAACTCCCCCTGGCGCTCACCGACGCCGGAGCTCGCCGCAGCGAGCACGGGCATGGTCCGGCCAACACAACAAGGTCAAAGGCGACTGCGCCTTGTGCTCGTTACCTTCTCCTCGCTCTGTGCTCGCCCCGTTCGCCAACAGCCGCCCGCGTGAGCTGCGTCCGCCTTCTCCCCTCTCACTAACGCCGCTTGGCGGGCGCCGCCGTGGACAGGTGTCCACCGGAGGAGCCCGAAATCCCTCCCTCTCCGCTCGCCTATAAATGGAGCCGCCCCCAGCCTCCTCGAGCACCATCCACCACTCCCACCCACTCCTCTAGCACGTAGGCAACCGTAGCCCAGCTGGGCAGGCCGCGGGCCGCCGTCCCCAAGCTTGAGCTCGCTGGCGATCCCCTATGGTCGTCGTGGTAGCTCCAGCCCCTCTCAGGCCAGGCAAACCCTTCTAGAGCCTCCGCCTCTCGTCGGTGAAGCTGTTCCGACCTCTTGGAGCCCCTGGAGTTGCCTCTGCTCGCCGTCTTCCTCATCTCCGGTGACCACCTCGTTCTTCCTCCACTTACGAGGTTGATTCCGACGCTGTCCGACCACCCCTAGCTACGCTATGGGTACGGGGCAGGTGCGGCTCCGTCCCCTCTCTCAATCCCTCCCTCTCGTTTTGGCCAAGGAGCCCTCATCGCCGGCGAGAGCTCTGGCGAAGCCGCGACCCCCTCTGTTTCCTTCTCCCCCTCCTCTTCACCTGACTAGCGGGGTCCGCTAGTCAGCCACTCTATACGCTGGCTGGCTGCACGAGTGGTGGCGCCCTGGCTTTACGCCTTGACGTCACACCCCCCAGCTTTGTTTTATTTTATTCAAATTCATTTGAATTTACAGAAAGCTTCAAACAGCCATAACTCTTCAACCATAAGTCCAAATGAATTGATTCTTTTTGCATTGTGTTCTTTGCAAAGAAATCTAGCAGCTCACCAAAAATGAGATTTTCCTGTGCTGCCTAGATTTTCTGGTGATTTTCACAAGTGTTCTTGATATCTTCTTCTTGTATTTAAAATTATTTTCAGAGCATGAGGCTTGTCTTGAGGATCACCAGAAGGCTTGTGAACCTCATCTGCACTAAGGCAAGCCACATCAACATTTTCATGGTGTAATTTCAATATTTATGATTTTCTTACTTGAATGAAATGATTAATCCATGCATTTAAATAACTATTATGTTATTTATATTCTGTTAAGTGTTTGTTAGTTATTATGCTTGATTTACAGAATGTTTGAAACTAGCTTAGTTGGTAAAGAAGCTAAGATCTACTTGTGGTAATGATAAAATGATTTGTTATGCATATGAGTAATTACTTAAAGTTATTTTCTTGCACAAATAAAATAGTAAAATTTGCTAGAAAATATTCTTTTAAGTGCTTGTTTAGCTATTTTGCTTGATTTACAGAATGTTTGAACCTAACTTTGTTGGTAAAGAAATTAGGATTTGCTTGTGGTGATGATAGTATAATTTTTGCTATGCATATGAGAAATTTATCGATGTTATTTTCTTGCATGAGAAAAATAATGAAACTTGCTACAAAATATCTTGTTAAAGTGAGAGTTACCCCGACCAGGAAAGTAATATAAGTTGTTGATGTTTATGCTTAGTGTGAATATGGTTGACATCAGTCATTTTCGTTAATATGTGATGCATGTGTAGTATTGCATTTCATGGCATGCTATGACATCGGTCATTTTCATTTTAAGTTGAACCTGAATATAACTCAACTTGATATATCGTTGACTGGGTCATGGTGCCGCTGAATCGAGTTTTTTCCCAGTGCAACCACATTTGCCTTTGTGGGAAGGCCTTGATTCGGTCCATTGACATGCCTCTGGTCGGTGCCTCCAACTAGGGAAGGTTATGGGCATGCTTACCCTGGCCCGGTAAGCAGGCATAATCTTGTGTGCCCGTTGTTGAGATTATGGTACCGGGTCCCCGAGTGGGATCATTTTGGCCACGACGGTGGTCGTTGTGTCTTTGGTAGACACGGGGCCACCCAGGACTAGCCCGTCGGGGATTGGGTCGGAGTGGCTGGGAGAGTGTCATGGCAATGGAGGGGTTTCGTCGGAATGCCGTTGGTCCACCCGAATGGGAGTGCGAGGCCATGGGTTTCGTGGTGTGGGTACAGTGTGCTACCTTTGCAGAGTGTATAATCTAACGATAGCTGAGTCCACGGTCACGGACGCCTCATAGTAGGTCCCACCATGAGTCGACGTTTAATAAATTTTCACACTAAGTTATGAACTTTGCACTGTTGATGATGACGGAAAGGCCATCGAGATGTTTGAGACCAAATATTGGTCGTGGTTGTGATCGCCGTAGGGATCGCGAGTTGCTCTTGTCAAGACCACGATGGTGATTTGTTGGTGATCCGTAAATGATCATGGTTGGTAAGTCCGTCCCGAAGGACGTTCGAGCATGATCACAGCATGTTGGACATATGGTGTTGCATTATTATTAATTGGTTAATTATCATGATATTGTTTGTCATTATGATTATGCCTGTTGTGAGCTTGCAAGTACATTCAATGTACTGACCTGGCGTATCATGCCAGATTTCAGGAAAGTCTCGATGGAAAGGAGTGATGTCCGGGTCGATCGTGTCCACATCGGTGTCCTTGTGCTATGGAGCTTCCGCTACGACGTTGTTCCGCTGCAGCGTAGTTGTCATGATCGAGGCCCCTTTATGTTCACTAATTAATGTACATATTGTTCAGCCGCACCGTGCGTGCCGCTTGGCCTCGACATATGTTGTAATATAAACTTTGATCCGCTAGCATCAATAAAGCGGTTGTTTTCTGTACCAAGATGTTGTGTGTTGCCAGAAGACATGGTCTCTGGGCTGGCAATGCAGGGTAAACCGATCGCTCTGAGCACGGGTGCCAGACCCTCCCCCTCCATTTCCCTATTCATACACCATCGGCGCCACGACAACCTCCCCACTGCGGCCAGCCTCCTCCGTCCGCCACCCCATCCTCCACCTTGCCGGAGCCGTTACCCCTACCCCGTCGTCCACTGCTGGTGATGGACGTCTCTCATCCACGACGCCGGACCAGGATCCTTTCATCGCATCGTCTCGCTTCATCGGCGCCGTCGTCCACTTTGCCATTGCCGCTCCTACGACCGCCTCGTCCAGGGCAACAGGACTTATCCCCTGACCCGGCCGTCTGCCATCTAAAGTCTTCTTCCCCGCCGCCGACAGCCATCGCACCCGCAACACCCTCAACGTGTCGGGCCTACCTACGCCGCAAGAGAGGTGGTACTCTTCCATATGTGCTTAAGTTATTGATCTCACCCGAAAAATAGATCTTAAATTGTTTACTGTACTTTTCTTGTATGTACCAAATCATAGTGGCTAGTTGAATGCAAACATTGGTTGCGAAGTAGCTTTGTCCGGTTTGCACCTTCAGATCCGCCATGTCACGGTCACTATACTCATAAAGCTTATGGTTTCCCCCCTTTATATTCACTACCATCATCATAGGTGCTTCACTGCTTCATGTCGTGCTAGCACTGCTCCTCAAGACCTCAACCCATCAAGCGAAACAACATGCCACTCATAATTCCAAAGCTTACGTGTTGAAATACGAATCTGATATGATGCTCATATTACTAAAACAGACAATGTTTAACTGGTCACCTAATGATCCTATATTCGTTTCGAAAAGCATGTGCGCCACCCACTGGTCCAGCTAGTTCCACTTTCCTGATTTTACTCTTGATGCTTAGGGTTTTCCCGTTTATCTACTCTACTATGATCTGCGTAGGTGCTTTCTGTCATACTAGCATTACTCCACCCTTCAAGCTAAACAACACAACACTCAAAATTCTAGATCTTAGTTGTTCAAATATGATTGTGATATGATACTGATATTAGTTAACAGACACATTTAATTGGTTAGCTAAAGGTCCCACTTGAGTTTCCAAATGCATATCGCGACATATAGAGAGACAGCAGAATTGCATTTCTTTGTCACTTGTAGACTGTACTTTCTTCTCCATACCAAATCTTAGTTGTTATTTCAAAGCAAATATCGGTTGCTAACTACCCTTTGCGGGTTTGCAACTTCGCACTCGCCATCCCACCGCCACGGTCAACACTATACTCATCATGCTTACGGTTTCCCCATTTTATGATGACCACGATCAGCCTCGTGGTTCGTGGTCGCCATAGCACTCGCTCCACCCATTGAGCTAAACAAGCTTAGTTGTACAAATTCAAATCTGATATTATGCTGATATTAGTAAAACTGAGAGATGTTTAATTGGTCAGCTAAATGTTCCTACTTTAGTTTCGAAATGCATGTGAGCCACATATGGAGTGACCGGAAGGAATAGTATTCCTCTCTGCGCTCTGGTTCATCATGGGTGGCCAACCGAAATTGTATAGAAAGACTTGTAATATCTTCAATCTGCTTGCTCTTCTACTCTTCTTCAAGATGATCCTCTTCTCTTGCGGTCGACTGGTCAGGTCAAGTTATTCTCCCTTGTTATATTTTGAATCTGTCATGTCAGGTCGACTTGTTCTTCTTTACTATATGTTGAAGCTGTCATCTGCAAAGTATCATCACTTCTGGAGCTCTCATATTTTGAGTAGTAGGCCACATTATATTAATGCTCACACCAAATTACAGCATGCATGGCACCTCTTAGAAGAATCGCAGAGATAGCACAAAGGGGTTTACAGGGAGGAAGTATTGGATTAGAATAACTTCTACATTACAAAGATAATCTCACTTGTTTTTATGTTTTCATGCATGTCAGGTATTGAACATTATTAGAATGAATATGAGAATGGGGGCACGAGAGGAATATTGCAGAACAATCCACTAGCTAACAAACTTGGCATGGTGGAGGATGGCCTATCTTATTCACCCATCAAGGTGCATGCTCTAACTTGGCAAGGTTGTATTGGTCGCACATATTTTGCATCTGACTTCTTGCATTACTTTTACTTTGTTACACCATCTGCTCAGTTTAAGCATCATATATGAGTATATGCCATACCTATCCATTTTCTGTACCTATTCCATGTGTCTTCATACTATGTTTTTCTAGTCAAATGTTGTTCTTTCGTAATAGATGTCCAAAAGGAAGAGGGTGATTGCAGATCCTCAAGGAGTACAAACTAGGTATTTGGAAAAGGTAGTGATACCTGTTAAATCAGATAGTTCAGCAGCCACAGAAAACACAGGCCCAACTGTAAAAGACTTTATCCCTACTCCAGTGGCCAAACCCCTATTAGAACTGCTGACAGCCCAGCGTCAGGTACTGTCTATGATATCAATTCAAAATTTGAACTCCTAATTTCTGCATGTGCCTTACCTTCTCTCTTGTATGAAAACTAATTTCAGATGAATCTCCTTTCTCAAAGGATCATAGGATCTCACGATAATACTGGGCTCTGCATTGCTCTTGTCAGTACCTCTTGCCCTTTGTCAGCATACTTACACTCATTGTTGTTTGATTATGTAGCATCACTGTAAATGTTCGCTTCTTTATCCTCCCTTTGCTTGAAATTATAAGATCTATATTTACTCTTAGATAAATGTAGAATTAACGCAATGGTTATGAAGTTTTGGATTGCTCATGTAAGTACCTGTTGTCATGTACTCCCTCTGTATCGAATTAATTGTTGATCAATTGGATGTATTTAGAACTTAATAGTGCTAGATACATCCATTTGAGCGACAACTAATAACGGACGGTGGTGGTATTATTGTACATGCATCGCGAGATAGTTGATTGTCTACCATTACTCTGCATCTTATCTGCCCTACCCTCCACTTTCTCCAAATTATCATATCTACATTTACTCTTACCAAAATGTTGAATAAAGCCAATGCCACTGCACACGTTGATGTCTGCATTCCTCTTGTCAGTACCTTTTGCCTTGTAACGCTGTACTTAATTAATTGCTATTTTATTATGTATCATCAGTCTGCACCTGAGCTTCATTATCCTCTATTTCTTCCAATATTATTTGATCTATATTTACTCATTGCAAAATATAGAGTAATGGCAATGCTTATAAAGAATTTTCTTTGGGGAATTTATTGAATTATCTTTCCATCAACATGGAGAAGGGCTTTGTCCAGCCCGTGTTAACATGTAATGTAAGTTCATCCTTCTCAAGCCTTCAAACTTTGTTCTAGTATAGATTTGGATAGGCATCATTTCCTCCATTGCTGTTTACATCTGATTGGATGTTTGCAACAACTACCAGTTTTAAATTGTAGTTGTAAAAACATGTTCCTTATGCAGAACAGATCCATTTATTTTTTTATATAATTGTGAAACCTGTTACGTGTCTTCTTGTTTCTCTTTCAGAGTGATGTGTACTGGGGCCCGATCTTTCAATGAGAGAGAAATAACTACGATTTTGGGTGGGACTTGACCCTCACGATCCGGCTACCAACCGTACAGGGAGAACCGTACACGACGGATATCCACGGCAATCGCTGAACCAACTCCACGGCGTTATCGACCGAGCCAATGGCGTGATCGGCCTATCCACGAAGGATTTTTCCTGCAAGCAAATCGAAGAACATGCAAGAAAATAATAGCCAAGCAATCTCAAAATTGTGAATATGCTAGATGGATTAATCTCACAAGATGGGGTTCCGATAGGATGTCTTACGGTCGCACTAGCCACTACGAGCGAATACAAATAAAAGTAACAATATAGCAAAACTTCTCTAAAAAAACCCGAGTCTAAACCCTAACCTAGACTAGCTATTTATTGAAGGAGTACAGACGCGGACGAGTACGTAGATGTGTTCCACCCGGTCTGCTAATCGAAGGAAATTGTCCATGAGTTGGACAAAGGCCGAAGCTGCAGGCCCTGGCACGTGAGGAGACTTGGCACAGCCCACAATCCCATGGCCCACATTGCTGCTATTGATCAATGGTTTCAAATCAAAAGTCCTTTGCTCCTTATGCACTCCACATGACATCAGTGATGGATGGGATGGTTCGGTGGGAATGCATGCAAGGATGATGGAATGCATGCATGCAAGGATTACTCCATCTGATTTTAAAACAAAGTATTCCTTGCCTCTTCTGTTCTTTTATTCCTGAGTACAAGTAAATTGCAACATGAGTGTAATATCATATTTCTGTTAGTTAAATAATATGTCCAAAGGAACGAAAGTACCTGGTTAATAATTTTCCGTGTAATATTTGTAGACATTTCTATGATAGATATGTCCACATCATCCTCCCTTCCTTGAAAACAAAGCCATCCTCGGCTTTTATTTATCTGGAACACATCATAGAGCAAAGCAAAAATAGATGCAACGCATATAGGCCGGTCCAAAAGCGTTAGCGCATGAAGGTGTGATGATTTCTTAATAACACCATTATGAATATCATGATAAATTTTATCCCACGCATATTCTATATATGAATTATAGGGACTTAAAATGACCTATATGGCCACAAGGTATGTGCAAATCAGAAGTTGAGACACTCAGCGAAAAATTTCCAGAATGTATAAAAGCATATTGTGCATTGTACGATCTGTTGATTTAGCTTTTCCATCATTTATTATTTCAGCTGGGGTTATAGGAAGCAAGTTAATGGCTTTTCCTTTAAACACAAGAGTGTACGAATTTGTTCTACCATGATGGGTAACCATATTATCATATTGCCAAGGGTCAGCCTAACAATAAAGAACAAGCTTGCATAGGAACAACATCACAGTCAACAAAATCATGGTACGAACCAAGTGAAAAATGGACTCTCACACGACGCGTTACCTTCAACTTACCACGGTCGTTGAACCATTGAATGTAGTATGGATGGGGGTGTCTCGTAGTGGTGAGGCAAAGCTTCTCTACCATCTCTATACTCGCCAAATTATTACAGCTTCCACCATCAATGATTACACGAACGGAATGCCCTTTGACAACAAACTTAGTTTGAAATAGATTATGGCGTTGAGGCATCTCGGCATCCCCCATCTGGGCACTAAGTACTCGCATGATTACAAGGCTTGGGTATTTATCTGCCATATCAGCATTAATATGTATCTCCTCCGTGTCATCACCTACATTATTAGTGGCAAGCATAGCACGAGTATCTTCATCCAAATCACTAGCAGAGGAGTACTCACCATCTTCCCGCACAATGAATGTTCGTTTATTTGGGCAATCCTTCATCAAGTGCCCGCCACCTTTGCATATATGACACTTCATGTCCTTTGTGCGTCCAGATGAAGTGGTGGGTGCTATAGACATTGCTTTTGAAGCCTCGGATGATTGTGAAGCTGATTTTGAACTTGATGGGTGTGCACCATTGTTCAAGATAGGTGGTGTAGACTCAGTAGTGGATGGAACAGTAGGAGAGGGTGTCCATGATGAGCGACGACCTGCAGAAAAGTTACCTCATCCCTTGTTGTGTCGTCCCTGTACTTCCCTTTCACCTTTACAAGCAAAATGAAACAAACGAGTAATAGAGTCGTACTCCTTATAGTCCAAGATATCCTGAATATCATGATTCGAACCACCTAAAAATCTAGCCATCATAGCATCATCGGTTTCAACTAATCCACATCGCACTAAGCTAGTTTGTAATTCTTGATAATAATCCTCTACAGAACTACTACCTTGTTTTAAACGTTGCAATTCATTTAGTTTGTCACGAGCATAATACGAAGGAACATAACGTTGTCGCATAGCTCGTTTTAAAGCATCCCAAGTAGAAGGTATATTATTTGCATTAATACGACAATATTCACTCCACCACATGGAAGCAAAGTTTGTAAATTCACTAGTGGCTTCCCTAACTCTTTGGTTCTCAGGAATATCATGACATGCAAAAAAAAAAATTCAACAGAAAGTTCCCAGTCAAGATAAACATCTGGATTATATTTACCATTGAAAGCAGGCATAGTAAATTTGATTTTGGCACTAGAGTGCTCATAATCTCTAACATCATACCTGGGTTGACCTCGTGCCATACCGTGACGGTTGAAACATAGTTGTCGATGAGCACGATCATTGTGATGGTTGACCATTTGGTCGTCTTCGGTGTCACCAGAATAATCCTCGTAGTTGTCCCCATGTTGCTCGACGCGGGGAGGAATTTGTTGGTGCTGGTTTATGGTGGCGGTATCAATGGCAGTAGCTGGGTGTTGTGGATGACCCATGGGCACACGCCGAGCTCGCGAAATAGCGGCAACACCCGCGGAGTTCCGAGGATCAACGTTGGTGTTGACGTGGGGTGCAGCCTGCAACTCATCCAGACGTGACAAGATGTCCTGTAGATGTGTGTTGGCGACACCCTGTACATCCTCGATGGCCTTGAGCCTCTCTTCGGCCGCAATTTGAGCACCCTCAAGTTGGGCGAGACGCTCGCTAGTGACTTTCACATCCGCGGTGAGACCCTCAAGTGTGGGTTGATCCTGTGCCATTGTTAGCGAAAGAGAAAAACACAGTGTATAAACCCTATCAACTAGTAGGTCATGGTGGAGAGAAAAAATCGCTCACACTCAAGCTTAGTATCAAATTCTTACTTGTTCTTACCAATGCAATAGGTGGTGATCGGCGCGTTGGTGTTGGCTTCAAACGACCGATGAAGATTGGTTGGAGCGATAACCAGGAATCAGTAGAGCAGGGACCTGTACTTATTGGTAGGAAAAAGTGTAGCTTGTAAAAGGCTTCTCAACTCACAATATTGGTGGCACAATTTAGCAAAAAGCAATGTAAGTTGAATAATTGCTCAAACTCCTAACTAGTGCTGGTAGTCGACTATCAAGAGAGAAAAATGATCTAAGCCCAGATACTGAATCAAATGTATGTGAAAAGTGATGAAAGTATGATAGATCTAAATAGCTATATATAAGTGAGGTATAAACGCAGTGTATGGCAACACTCGAAAATAGATGATGGACAAAGGTGCGAGCAAGTACTAGCAAAAATAATGTCCGGAGTAGCAAACAGAACAAAGTAGTCCAAAAGAGATGAGCCGGCCAGATTTTTTTCTTTCTCTTTTTTTTTCTTTCTTTTTCTTTCTCTTTTTTTTGCTTTTTTCTGTCTTTTTTTCCTGTCTTTTTTTTCTCTCAAGCCAAGTCCAAGCAAAAGGCACGTACACAAGATGAACCAGCAGAAATTGACACAGGTGCTACTATCACTGGAAAGGCAAGTCAGATAAAAGAAACCACAACCTGTGATGCGCTACGTACATGCAAGATCATGTGAAGAAAACAAAAATCAAGAGCGGTGCTGCATGCATGCAATAGCAATCACTGGATGAAGAAAAGGGGGCACAGCAGGACAAACATGTGTTTAGGCGGAGTGTAGGCGGCAGTGGAGATGGACGTGGACGCCAGAAAGCAGTGGACAACAAGCATGTTAATTGATGGGACGCCGGGTTGCATGCATCCAAAAGTACTAGGATTTTTTAACCAAGAATCAGCAATAATTAGAAAGAAACCGATGCAATCTAACTTCTCCTATTTTTGTGGGATCTTTCTCGGATTGAGATCTAGCATAACAGCAAAGAGCACGAGGAAGGTCAAAAACAGGATCGATCTAGTAGATTATTTTACACCCTAACTAATCTAAACCAGCACTAATTTTAGGACGGATGCAACCAAAAATTCAACTACGCAAATACTAGAGGAAAAAATTGCTAAAGGCTAAAAAGATAGGTGCAGCGGATGAACTAATCTAAATTTTTTTGGCTTTCTTTGTGGGTTATAGGACATAAAATAACTAATCTAATAATGTAAATCTCTCACCGATGAACCTGAAAACTGATACCACTTGATGTGTACTGGGGCCCGATCTTTCGATGAGAGAGAAATAACTATGATTTTGTGTGGGACTTGACCCTCACGATCCGGCTACCAACCGTACAGGGAGAACCGTACATGACTGATATCCACGACAATCACTGAACCAACTCCATGGCGTTATCGACCGAGCCAACAGCGTGATTGACCTATCCACGAAGGATTTTTCCTACAAGCAAATCGAAGAACATGCAAGAAAATAATAGCCAAGCAATCTCAAAATTGCGAATATGCTAGATGGGATTAATCTCACAAGATGGGGTTCCGATAGGATATCTTACGGTCACACTAGCCGCTACGAGCGAAGACAAATAAAAGTAGCAATATAGCTAAACTTCTCTAAAAAAACCTAGTCTAAACCCTAACCTAGACTAGCTATTTATTGAAGGAGTACAGATGCGGACGAGTATGTAGACGTGTTCCACCCGGTCTGCTGATCGAAGGAAATTGTCCACGAGTTGGACAAAGGCCGAAGCTGCAGGCCCTGGCACGTGAGGAGACTTGGCGCAACCCACAATCCCATGGCCCACATCGCTGATATTGATCAATGGTTTCAAATCAAAAGTCCTTTGCTCCTTATGCACTCCACGTGACATCAGTGATGGATGGGATGGTTCGGTGGGCATGCATGCAAGGATGATGGAACTCATGCATGCAAGGATTACTCCATCTGATTTTAAAACAAAGTATTCCTTGCTTCTTCCATTCTTTTATTCCTGAGTACAAGTAAATTGCAACATGAGTGTAATATCACATTTCTGTTAGTTAAATAATATGTCCAAAGGAACGAAAGTACCTGGTTAATAATTTTCTGTGTAATATTTGTAGACATTTCTATGATAGCTATGTCCACATCACAGAGTCGTATCTCTTATGCCAGGCAGAACTTTAGGAAAGATAGTGAGCCAAACCATCTTGAGGACAGCGAGA
Source organism: Aegilops longissima (assembly GCA_021605205.1). Lineage (NCBI taxonomy): Eukaryota > Viridiplantae > Streptophyta > Magnoliopsida > Poales > Poaceae > Aegilops > Aegilops longissima. The sequence continues at coordinate 495,795,283 of CM038676.1, forward strand.
TGACCCCAAGGTCCTGTCTTGATGAAGACAGTGATTTGAAGCTACTCACCAGTAGGTGTGAGACAACCTCTGTGCGATCGCTGCCTCAATCAGTTCGACTTCTTCAGTCTCAACTTAAAGCGGAAAGGCTTGCTTCAGCTCAGCTCTGACTTGAAGTCAAAGATGTAATGAAGATGTCAGGGGACTGCCTTGCGCACTATGGTGCCATATAGCAAGGGAAGAAGCATCTATCATTGACACAACTGAGGTCTCATCAGCTTGTTCAATTGCTTGCGGGGCCCGAGCTTGCCAGGTCTAGTGCCTTCTGAAGTGCTCTCAGTTTTGTATATTCTTTTGTCGATGCGTTTATATGCACTGGTGGCGACCTTTGATGCCCAGTGTATGTAATCCGTGGTCAAGTTTGCTTTATTATCACCGGTAGCGAACTTTGATTCCCAGTGGATGTAATATGCCTTAATTTCTTTATTGTATAGTGTAGGTTTATTCTTTGGTCGGTATGCTGTAATTTAGGCCAGAAGGTTCAGTGGATCTCAGTGTTGTCGGTCTTCAGGCCGGCCGTTACTCATATGGACCAAAACGTGGGCCTATAATCATCTTGGGCCATTAGCAGGTCTAAACCTATAGTAGCTTCCCGCCTTTAACAGGCCATGGGCTACATATTTACTGTAGTGACACTGGGCTTCCTACGGGCCATACAAATAATGGGCCTTCTACGGGCCGTAGAAACAATGGGCCTTCTACGGGCCATATCATCAATGGGCCTTAGACGGGTCGTATGATCGATTGGCTAAACATGGGCCAAATACATACCGCATTATGGCCGTAAACGGCTAGAGTTGGAGTCATCCGTTCATGGGCCGACCATAATGGGCCGTCGTTAATAGGCTGTATTTGATGACTCTATGAAAATGGCCCAACGTATTAACGGGCCACAAACGGGCCGACTGTAACCACGGGCTGAATTTGGCCCACAAGCAGAAAATGACAGTAACGGGCCATAAGTAACCGAATGCTGGAAATGAGCCCAAGAATAAATGGCCCTGAGAAGGCCAAAAGATAACATGGGCTGCAAACGGCCCAATGGATTAATGTGCCGTTAATGGGTATAAAGTGATACACTGTTCATTACGGGCCTGTTTCACCACGGGTCATTAATGGGCCAAGAGTTACAAAGGGCCTCATATGGGCCGAAAGACGTCATGGGCCATACATGGGCCGGAACTTAAAATGGGCTGGAATCATATTGGACGGCCCAGATGACGTTACTGGGCCTAATTCGAATAGATCGTAACGGGCCCTGGGTTAGTGGGTTCTAAATGGGCTATATCTTGAAGTAGTTAACAAGCTTCAGGGGCGGGCGGCCACCTTTTGACCAAGTCAAATGGGCCGGCCTTTTCACAGGAATGGGCCTCTGTTCGGCCATGCCATGTGTCGACATATTATAGGCGCCTTCGGTCCAATGAGTGGATGACATCTGTCCCAACGATGAGCTGACACGTGTTTCCTCCAGCCAATGATGATTTTACACATGGAAAATCCCCATTGGTTGGGGCTGTTAGCGGGTTATCGGATCCAAAACCGGACCTGATAGCTTAAGGGTGTTCCGTTATGGTGGATGCCACGTGTCGGTCACCCTTGACGAAAGCACTTCTATAACGCGCGATTTATCATCATGGAAGTGGACACTTCCGTGATGATAATTTTGGTAATGTCATGGAACACTTCTACGACAACACAGGTATGACTATCTTGATTCTGTCATAAAATTGTCATGGATATACATGCATGAAAAAAAACGCGACCTACTGTGACAAACACGTATCATCACGGAAGTGTATTTTTTTTTGTAGTGTCAATTATGCACTGTAGTTTCTAAGATGCTCCAGATCATGTGGTTATGCTCTTTTGTAATATGTCATTACTCCTGGATCTATGACTTCTAAAGTGCTCTGTACTTTGTGAGATGCTCCAGAATATGTCATTACTCCTGGATCTATAACTTCTAAAGTTTGTGAGATGCTCCAGAATATATAATGAACTGTTGTGTATCACCTATATGATCTTGTAATGCTCTTGTGTGAGATGCACTGTAGTTTGTGAAATGCTCCAGAATATGTAATGAAGTGCTCTGTACAATGTGGTTGCTGGATGAGCTACAATACAATAACATGATGAACTACATTGCATTCTTATTCTGACAAACAAACAGTTAGCACCACATAATTTTATTTCATCATCATGAACTCATACATAGCTTCATACATAATATGAGAATTACTGCACATTACATACCAAGTTCATCCGTAGATAATATGTCAACTAAATATTACATACCAAGTTCACAAAAGGCCACTTGACATACCAAATTCACAAACAGATAAGGCCACTGGACATACCAAATTTATACTGGTTCAGAAACTACATAGACAAACTGACAAGTCCATAGCTAAACTACACATATAAACTAGATAGCTCAATAATCATAGATAGTGTTGTCCACTTTGCCAAGCACTGTGGTCAATTCGTGCTTGCGGGTCAGATCCTCCCCTTCGTTAGTCAGCCATTCATACGGCAGGTCTTCAGTGAGCAAAGGACCACGATCAGTAACCTCCTTCATGTGACAGATCACTGGATAGACAATTGTCTTCTTCTTCCTCAGCGACGATGGTCCATACTGACACGTGCTTTCACACGCAACAAACTCTTCCAGAGACTATGGTGGCGGATCCATGCACAACGCAAACTTTGGCTCGGGTATCTCCATGTCAACCACCTTGCCAACTTTCGGCGGGTCACGGAGCCACGCCATTACCTCAAGCTCACGCCGGTTCTTCGGCGGTATAATCTCAATCAGCTCACCGCCCAAGTCCTTCAATAGACCTTCGACTGAACGCCTCGACCATGCTTGGTCGAGAAGGCCTTCAAAACTTAACTTCGACTTGTACTCACCATCACCAACCGCAGTGGCCAGCAGGACCAAACCGCGGTAGCAAGCCTGCACTGCATCCATGAATGGAGTGCGGGCGAGCAGGACATGGCTCCTCTCCGGTCGGAGACACGGCTCACCCCGACGCCAAACCTCCTGCAGATATGCCCTCGCAAGCAAACTACACCTTGATCCATCGCCGCCGACGAGCTACCACCGGCTTCGGTCGCCGCGTCGAGGGACATGGTGGTGGGGGTCACGCTCGCGACGCCCATCGGAGAGAAGCTAGGGATTGCGGGATGCGGGTGCGGGAATTGGGGAATTTTTTCCTCGACGAAACAGAGCAGCGCCTTATCCAGTACCACGGGTGGACCTCAAGCTGATGGGTGGGTCCAACCTGATGTGCGGATCCTGGGCTGACGTGGCATACAGCGGAGTACGATGTACGTAGTGCACGTGTAGAGCCAGGACTGGCGTTTCAACCTCAGGGACCATATTGACGACGTATTTTCATGTACCGGGACTGTATTGGAGCAATACGCAAGTTCCAGGACTAAAGTGGACGTCGCCAGCGAGTACGAGGACTGTAGATGCAATTATCTCATAAGAATAACGGGGCCACGAGCCCACGACGGCTCACGACAGCAAGTGCCACGAGCCCATGATGGCTCCATCATCAGGTACATGTGGGGTGAACCTCTAGATGAGGAGGTGTGTTTGCTCTTTGTTACCTTGTTTGAATCAGCATAATTTCACATCGAGACGTTGTTTCTTTCTAACAGGGATGATGAACACCGTGGGAATAAGGAGGATGCGACCTGTGATTGTCATGGACCTGGAGGTGACACTGATAAGGAAGGTGAGTTTACTACTGATCTGGAGTAGTATTACTACATTGAAAATCATGGGTTTAGTAGTTACTGCAGAAATATTGGTAGTTGGTTCAGTTCGTCTTTTATGTTTATATGGTCTAACGATAATAGTGCTTTTCAGCAAAATTCAATCTATGAAGTAAATGCAGAAAAGCTTCTTTTCTATTGATAATACTGCCTATTGAGTATTCATTTGACATAGTGAATGCTTGGTCCAGCTGGAGATATATAGATACATGGTTTTATTTCACCATAATATATTTCCAACATGATTGTAAGTTGCAGCTTGTTAATTGTATGAGTGTGCAGGTGTGCATTCTGTGGTTTCCTAAACCATGCAAAAAGGACAGTTCTTTGTAGAGTATGAAGGTGTTATTAGCTAGCACCATTTGGAACAAGTACAACAAATATTGGATCTGAAGTTCTCCGTGTTCTTATATGATTCTTTGAGAAAAAAGGCTGTTGATTAAGACCGACAAGAATCTCCAAGCAGTTTTAGATATTGTTTTCCTATTCAATAGTTCTCTCGCACATCTGATTGGAGTTTTATTATACTGGTGTTGAGTAACATTATTCCATTATGAATCATTAATCCAGTAATTGATGGAAAATATTGGTCTTATTACACATAATCAATCCAGTCATAGGTTCCCGCGATGCGAAGCCGTATATCAGAGCTGCCGTCTTCAATCCATTTCCTTTGCCAGATTGTGCTATCCCCATTCTGGTCTTGCATCATCGCCACCGCCATCCTTTCATGTCGCCACTTCCAACCATATTGTTGCATACTCCACCAAATCGAGGCTTGTTCCTTAGTCTCCTCCGCCTTCTCCTTGGCTCGGCCTTCTTCCTGTGGAACCTCTTCGTCCATGGCGGGGCGAACTACGCCAAAACTTGGTAAACACTTGTTCTGTTTCTGATTTATCTGCCAATCGAAAATTTAGGCCATACATCCATCTGTTAAAAAAAATCACTGCAACAATAGTTTTTTTTGTATATATGCATCTTTAGATTTGCAGCCGGAGTGCTCTTCCCTTAAATATTCAGTAATTTCTATGATCATACTTCAAAATTTATTCACACTGCCAGCTACTAAGACATTGACGAAAATGGCATCATGAGGATAATGTTGTGCCATGTTATAATGGGGAATGTTGAGGTTGTACTTCCTTTGAATATTCAACAATTTCTATGATCTTACTTCAAAATTTATTCACACTGCCAGCTACTAAGACGTTGAGGAAAATGGCATCATGAGGATAATGTTGTGCCTTGTTATAATGAGGAATGTTGAGGTTGTACTTCCTTGATCAAAGCAATTCCAGCCAACCAGTGTATATATTGGCGTGTATGATCTTCAAAAGCCAAAGCACTATATCATATGGGATCCTAATGTGCACCGACATATCTATGTTGATATGTTGTTATTACCAAAGCATCTTCTACGGCCAATGTTACTACTACAACCAGTATTACAGTTCTTGCTTTTATATTTCTTTCTGTGTGTTTCTTCTGTGTTGTTTACGAAAGCGGCCTAATTTGATATTAGTTTAGAACATTTGGTCAGAGAAGATACTACATCCATCATTTCTGAGATAAGAAAATCTATTTACATAGACAGTATAATCAAGGTATGTTTATTATGTTAAACTGGTTATAATCATATATCAGCTTTGGTACGCATTTTTTCTTGAATGGGCAGCATGTAATGCCCCACACATACTGCTATATGTTTGGTATGTAATAGCTAGGTGTATTGATCACATGGAGGTAGTGCCATATCTCATTTCTGGGTTTTCCTTTTTTTAGTTCTACCCTACACTAGAATTTCAATATGAATTACCTAAGTGTGATTTATTATATGCAGTATCATACCTACTTAAGGAATTTGCATTTCAGTTATATCATGTGTCGTTTGTTGGGGAATGCAGTATTTCAAAAAAAAATACTACGATCACGCAAGATCTATGTAGGAGATGCATAGCAACGAGAGGGGAAGAGTGTGTCTACGTACTCTCGTAGACCGAAAGCAGAAGAGTTTAGTAACGCGGTTGATGTAGTCGAACGTCTTCACGATCCAACCAATCCAAGTACCGAACGTATGGCACCTCTGTGTTCAGCACACGTTCAGCACGATGACGTCCCTCGAGATCTTGATCCAGTTGAGGACGAGGGAGAGTTTCGTCAGCACGACAGCGTGGTGACGATGATGATGAAGTTACCGGCGTAGGGCTTCGCCTAAGCACACTACAACGATATGACAGAGGTGTGTAAATGTGGAGGGGGGCACCGCACACGTCTAAGACAAATCTTGGAGTGCCTTTGGGGTGCCCCTGCCCATGTAATAAAGGAGGGAGGGAGAGAGGCCGGCCCCCAAGGGGCGCACCAAGAGTATGGAGTCCTACTAGGACTTCCAAGTCCTAGTAGGAATCCCTTTCCTTTTCGGATTAGGAGAGAAGGAAAGAGGGAAGAGAGAGGGAGTAGGAAAGGGCAAGGGGCGCGCCGCCCCCTTCCCCTAGTCCAATTCGGACCCATGTGGGGGTGCCACCTCCCCTTCGCGTGCCTCCTCTTTTCCCGTATGGCCCAATAAGGCCCATTACTTCTCTCTGTGAATTCCCGTAACTCTTCGGTACTCCGAAAAATACCCGAATCACTCAGAACCTTTCCGATGTCTTAATATAACCTTCCAATATATGAATATTACCTCTCGACCATTTCGAGACTCCTTGTCATGTCCATGATCTCATCCGGGACTCCGAACAAACTTCGGTCATCAAATCACATAACTCATAATACAAATCGGCATCGAACGTTAAGCGTGCGGACCCAACGGGTTCGAGAACTATGTAGACATGACCGAGACACATCTCCGATCAATAACCAATAGCGGAACCTGGATGCTAATATTGGCTCCTACATATTCTACAAAGATCTTTATCGGTCAAACCGCATAACAACATACGTTGTTCCCTTTGTCACCGGTATGTTACTTTCCCGAGATACGATCGTCGGTGTCGGGGGTTTCGTGCGACATATGCCAAAGGATGTCTTATCATGGTGGGGGAGAGTAATATGTTACCGATGCCTGGAAGCGGGATAAGGCGCAAACACGTACGCCGACGCATCTTACCCAGGTTCGGGGCTCTCCTAGGAGATAACACCCCTATCCTGCTCTGCGGAGTATCGGCATGATCACTATCTCAACAAGTAGCTACAAGCTTGCTCCTTGAGCTGTTTGGCTAGAGGAGGAAGAAGGGCAAGGCTAGCTCTACTCCTCTCTCTATGGATGTGTATGTGTTGTCTGGGGTCTGAACCCTTTGCATGGGTGGCCTGGGGGGGTTTATATAGGCCTATCCCCCAGGGGTACAATGGTAATCCGGCTGGGTGTAGGACCCGGTCGTCAGTGTCTCTGGTTCCTAGTTTCTCCGCCGGCTGCTGGGGCCCACCGCCTGGTGGGTCCCGCCGGCTGCCGGGCTCTCGGCCAATAGGTAGGGCCCGCTGCCTGTGGGTCCCATCGGTGGCCCTGCACTGTAGCCTCGCCTCTGATGACGGAGGCCTCGTCGAGGGGAGCATGGCTACAGTCCCGCCGCCTGGCGGCGTTCACTGTAGCCACACACCGTCATATCTGGTTAATGGCGCACAGACTCCGAGGGACGGGGAGGGCCGCCTGCCGGGAGTCAGCCTCCCCTTGTGTCGACTGGTCAGGGGTCGCCGCCTTCCAGCTTCTCACGGACATGTAGGGCCTGCCGCCTGCAGGAGGTACCGACAACCATCGTGGGAGCATGGCTTCTTCTGCCATGGATGATGTCACATGTTGTGTGGCAACAGTGCTGCGTCGGGCGTGGGATGTCCGCCGGGTACACTGCACTGTGACCACGCCCTGCCCTGGATTCGGTGGTGGCAGGCCGCACTATAGCCACGCCCTGTCTCGTCGTTGTTATGAGGGTGCAAACTTTGAGGGCACGAGGGGCCGCCTGCTAGGAGTCAGCCCACTTCTTGGCCACCCTCTAGGCTTCGCCGCCTTCTGGCAGCCGGCCGCCTGGACCAGCCGGCCCCAAGAAGGCGGTCCTTTGTCCTTGATGTTTGAGGGGCGCAGCCGGCCCCGATGTCTTGAAATACCATGGGGGGCTGATGAGGCTACCCGTGGTCATTTACTCCGACAGTAGTCCCCAAAGCTGCTGGGGCGCCGCGGCTGAAAAGGCGAAAAGCCTCAGCAGCTTCCTACTCCGAGTGGTCTGGCGGTCTTGCTTCGTCCGTCTTCAGGAGTGCCGACTGCTAGGAGTTGGCCGTGGCCAGGTAGGCAGCCTGGTGATTTTGAAATGTCGTGGTGGGGGCCAGGTGGCACGCCAGCCAGACATCAGACTTGCCGCCCGTCGCCCGCCTGCCACGCGGCGCAAGCAGGCCAGGCCGGCATGCCAGCCCACGCGCGCGACAGAACGTCGCCGCAAGCTGGGGCCCATCACTACAGGGCCTCGGCACGCGCGCAGATCCTCTGTGGCCGAGGTGGACGGTTGGGCTTTTGTGGCAATTAATACACGCTTTTACTGGCGCGGTAATCACGGGATCATGGGGGAGTGGGCGTAGTTAATCCCACAACCCCCCGTTCTCGCCCCCTCAGCTCCGCCGCTGATGTCTACTACGCAACCTTCTTCTTGTAGACGTTGTTGGGCCTCCAAGTGCAGAGATTTGTAGGACAGTAGCAAATTTCCCTCAAGTGGATGACCTAAGGTTTATCAATCCGTGGGAGACGTAGGATGAAGATGGTCTCTCTCAAACAACCCTGCAACCAAATAACAAAGAGTCTCTTGTGTCCCCAACACACCCAATACAATTGTAAATTGTATAGGTGCACTAGTTCGGCGAAGAGATGGTGATACAAGTGCAATATGGATGGTAGATATAGGTTTTTGTAATCTGAAAATATAAAAACAGCAAGGTAACTAATGATAAAAGTGAGCACAAACGGTATTGCAACGATAGGAAACAAGGCCTAGGGTTCATACTTTCACTAGTGCAAGTTCTCTCAACAATAATAACATAATTGGATCATATAACTATCCCTCAACATGCAACAAAGAGTCACTCCAAAGTCACTAATAGCGGAGAACAAACGAAGAGATTATGGTAGGGTACGAAACCACCTCAAAGTTATTCTTTCCGATCTATCCATTGGGCTATTACTATAAGTGTCACAGACAGCCCTAGAGTTCGTAGTAAAATAACACCTTAAGACACACATCAACCAAAACCCTAATGTCACCTAGATACTCCAATGTCACCTCAAGTATCCGTGGGTATGATTATATGATATGCATCACACAATCTCAGATTCATCTATTCAACCAACACATAGAACCTCAAAGAATGCCCCAATGTTTCTACCGGAGAGTCAAGACGAAAACGTGTGCCAACCCCTATGCATAAGTTCATGGGCGGAACCCGCAAGTTGATCACCAAAACATACATCAAGTGAATCAATAGAATAACCCATTGTCACCACGGTTATCCCACGCAAGACATACATCAAGTATTCTCAAATCATTAAAGACTCAATCCGATAAGATAACTTCAAAGGGAAAACTCAATCCATTACAAGAGAGTAGAGGGGGAGAAACATCATAAGATCCAACTATAATAGCAAAGCTCGCGATACATCAAGATCGTGTCAAATCAAGAACACAAGAGAGAGAGAGAGAGCAAACACATAGCTACTAGTACATGCCCTCAGCCCCGAGGGTGAACTACTCCCTCCTCGTCATGGAGAGCGCCGGGATCATGAAGATGGCCACCGTTGAGGGTTCCCCCCTCCGGCAGGGTGCCGGAACAGGGTCCCGGTTGGTTTTTGGTGGCTACAGAGGCTTGTGGCGGCGGAACTCCTGATCTATTCTATTCCCCGATGGTTTTAGGGTATATTGGTATATATAGGATGAAGAAATACGTCAGGGGAGCCACGAGGGGCCCACGAGGGTGGAGGGCGCGCCTAGCGGGGTGGGCGCGCCCCTTGCCTCGTGCCTTCCTCGTTGATTCCCTGACGTGCACTCCAAGTCCCCTGGATTGCTTCCGTTCCAAAAATAACTTTTCCGAAGGTTTCATTCCATTTGGACTTCGTTTGATATTCCTTTTCTGCGAAACACTGAAACAAGGGAAAAACAGAAACAGGCACTTTGCATGATCAAGTAACAAACTATTCACATGTTAAAGTATAGATCATAAACCTTCTTAAAAACTAACAAACCGTGTTATTAGTCATCAAACAATTACAATTCATCTTATTTTCAGGAAGAGTCTATGTCAGAGCTTTGATTTAGAAAACTCCACATACTCAACTATCATTTAGTCTTTCACAATTGCTAACACTCACGCGATATTTATGGGTTCAAAGTTTTAACCAGACACAGAGAAAGATAGGGGCTTATAGATTCGCCTCCCAACCTTTTACCTCATGGGTAATGTCAACAATAATAGTTCATGATGCCTTACATCCAATTGGATATATATATATATATATATATATATATATATATATATATATATATATATATATATATATATATATATATATATATATATATATATATCAGAATCTTTCCAACACGGGGTGCTTGCCAAAGGATAAAATGTAAAAAGGAAAGGTGAAGATCACCATGACTCTTGCATAAAAGTAAAAGATAGGCCCTTCGCAGAGGGAAGCAGAGGTTGCCATGCACTTTTATAGTTGGATGCACAAAATCTTAATGCGAGGGAACGTCACTTTATATTGCCACTTGTGATAGGGACCTTTATTATGCAGTCCGTCGCTTTTATTTCTTCCATATCACAATGATCGTATAAAGCTTATTTTCTCCGCACTAAAAGATCATACATATTTAGAGAGCAATTTTTATTGCATGCACCGATGACAACTTACTTGAAGGATCTTACTCAATCCATAGGTAGGTATGGTGGACTCTCATGGCAATACTGGTTTAAGGGATGTTCATGTTTGGAAGCACAATTAGTATCTCTACTTGGTGCAAGGAATTTGGCTAGCATGAGGGGGAAAAGCAAGCTCAACGTGTTGGGCGATCCAAGACAATATACTTTATTTCGGATATAAAAAAACATAACCCATTACGTTGTCTTCCTTGTCCAACATCAACCTTTTATCATGTCATATTTTAATGAGTTCTCACAATTACAAAAGATGTCTAAGATGGTATATTTATATGTGAAATCTCTCTTCCTTCAATATTCTTTCCTGAATTGTTCAAGTGACCAATGCAATGTTTGCTAACCTTCAAAATATTTACCACCTCTACTTCTTATATGTGAAGGCATTACTCCCCATGGGATAAGCATATGAAACATATATAATTTCAGATTTGTGACATTCAAATCATTCAACCATTTACTCATAGGATATAAGTGAAGCACACGAGTAAATGACAAACTACTCCAAAAAGATATAAGTGACGATCAATGAGTAGTTAAATAATTATTTAGCTATGTGAGGACTCTCTCTCATTTAAGAATTTCAGATCTTGGTATATTAGTCAAACATCAAGCAAAACAAAATAAAGCAACATTTCAAGGATAGCACTCATCTTGTGAAGAAGCAAAAACTTAGGCTCAACCGATACTAACCGATAATTGTCGAAGAAGAAAGTTGGGATGCCAACCGGGGCATCCCCAAGCTTAGACGCTTGAGACTTCTTGAAATATTATCTTGGGATGCCTTGGGCATCCCCAAGCTTGAGATTTTGTGTCTCCTTAATTCCTCTCATATCACGATCTTCCTAAATCTCAAAAGCTTCATCCACACAAAACTCAACAAGGACTCATGAGATAAGTTAGTATAAACCAATGCAAAAACCTTATCATACTATACTGTAAAAAATCACTAAAATTATTATTCAACATTGCATACTAAATGCATCTGCATATTTAATACTCATATCCTAAAATAGAATCATTAAACAAGCAAACATTTGCAAACAATGCAATCATAACAGCAATCAGCCTAAACAGGACAGTCTGTAAAGAATGCAGCAAGATCCATACTTCCCTAGCTCCAAAAATTATGAAAGAAAATTCCCACTCTAGTAAATTTATCAGATCTTATTACGCAAAAAGTTTCAACATTTTATCACATTCTTACTTTTCTAGGGAATTTTTGCAACAGCGGTAAACTTTCTGTTTTGAAACAGCAACATGTATACTTGCAAAATAAGCATGGTAAAAGCTATCCTTGACATTTTTATTGAAAATAAAGATGCAAAACATCTATCTATTATATACTTAAAACAAGAGTCAAACAAGCCATTAGGTTCGTCCACATATGCTAATCTTATATATGCCGTTCGATTAGAATAACAATGGCTAAGATTTAAAGTTTTTTACGTAACACGTAAAAACATATGTACCAGACATATTGGACTTTTATGTTGTCACATTAGACGTATAGCTTTGTCTTTGTAGTAGTTGAGGGCTGAAACTGGGGATTACGTATGACAAGCATGCGTCATATACAAGGAAAAACAGTTCAATGTTTGGCACGTAAAGAACAGCACCACATTGCCACGTACAGAGCCAGGTCACTTCATATACAAGGAAACACAAGGAGTTCAATTGGGACGTAGAGAGTAGTAGCATCACAGGCACGTACGGGATCAGGTCACTTAATACAAGGAAACACAAGGAGTTCTATATTAGCTTAAAAAACAAGGAGTTATATTGGCACGTACAAACAAGTATAAAGTACAGAATCTGGTGACCTCATAGAAGAAAACACTTCTTTAACCCGTAATAAACTCTCGATGAACTCAAACAATAAATATTCTGAATGTACTTTTCTTGCGTGCTCATTGACCGGAACGCACCAACACAAATAAAAACCCGAAGGAGCAAAGAAACATAGGCTTACCAAGCGAGAGAGAACGACCTGCATCACAGGTACGTGTACGTCGACCGAGGGTGAAGAAGCAGGCAGCCCGTGGCCAACATGGACGCAGGTGGCAGAGGTGACGCCAACGATGAGATAACCCTACAACTGTCTCACTGGACTCATGTCCAAACTATTGAGCAGTGGCAGCCCTAGCAATTGAAGCTAAATTTATGCACTTGCAAAGCTAAATTCTATTGTGCCACTTGACATCACAGAATGCACGACTCTTCATGCCTTCGCAAGAGCACGTCCATGTGAAGCAAGCCTATTTTCATTGCATGCATCTAAACCAGATTGTTGAATCTACAGAAAATTTTCTTTGTACAATACATGTACGTACTATCAAGTAATAAATATTTCTTTAACTCGGAAGATTAATAAAATAGGACCCTGCCGAAGATGGACGCAGGCGTAGAAGCGGCAGCGGCAGAGGCGACGCCGACTATGAGGTAAACAACTGTCTCATTGGACTCATGTTCAAACTATCGAGCAGTGGCAGCTCTAGCATTTCAAGCTGGCGAACTCAAATTTTAGTGTAAACTTATGCACCTACATATAGATGATTTTTTCTGGAAATTTAATTTATCTGTCGCTTGACATCACAGTCTGCACATAGCTTCATCCCTTCATGAGGTCACGTCTGTGTGAACCAAGCCTATTTTCATGGCATGCACATGAACTAGATTGTGTTAAATCTGCAGCAAATTTTATTTCTGCAATACATGTACTTATTCTAAAATAATAAGGATTTCTTTAACTCTCCAAATTAATAAACTAGGAACCAAAAAATAATTGCAATATCATATCGACATGAATTCTGTAATTTTATTCCGAAATTTATTTGTTTGGACCATAGAAAAACTATATTTTTCTATACATTTGAGTAGGATGCAAAGTTACGTTTAAAATTCTTAAAAGTTCCTACCTTCGAAATTTAAATAACATAGTGTTCGCCTCACAAATTAAGATCAGGAAAAAAACAATTGTAAAATATAAAGATAAAAAAAATTAGCCAGATAAAAACTTCCTAAGGAAGGATACATCCATATCTACTTCTCATCATAATCTATCATATGCGCCTGAATTACATTTGAGTGTCTGAGGTATAAGGTATATACAACTTATTTTTTAGTCGAAGTATAGCGGTGTGCACTGATTAAAGCTAAAAGACTACATCACCGGAATATAACTAATTCTCAACCTCTATCATTATGATGGCTCGAAGTGTTGCAGAAGTGGCTGATTGGAGAAAAAGCAAAGCTTATGTACTAGGCATACGTCAGATACACTGAAATTATTTCTTGCCAAAAATAATCATATGCACGTGAATTACTTTTGAAACTGATACATATCATGACTAAATGTAGCAATGTGAATATATGGGTATTTGACCTGTAGGTTCAAGACAATTAAATTTTCCATTGGATTATAATGTTGTTGACTATTTAAATCTAGACAACTATCACACTAAATATATGTTTTCATCAACATATATTGTTAAGGCAAGGGGGAAGCGACAAAAAAGTGTGTTGACTGGGAAGAAACAAAACTAACCATTCCAAAAAAAATCCAAAGTAGTAGCCATGGGAGCAATAAATAAGGAACTAATTTTGCTTCATTGGAATTTTATAGGATAGCATTTTTTTTGAAAACTTATCTAAGAAATATAAAGAACATGAGCTCTAATCTTATGGGAAAATATTCTAAAATTCCAAGCATCTCCTTTCATTCTCTCTGTGGATCTTCTTAGCAATTCCATCTTTCTGCATGTGGTATCAAAATGCATCTTCTTAGCAATTTATGTGTTACCAATTTCCATATGAATTAAATTCCGTTCGTTTAGGTGTCCCATGTCAAGTGTAATAAGTTGATTCAGATGAGTAGAGCAATTTTACTACGATAAAAATCGGATCAAACTATGGAGAGGGAGAGAGAGGGAGGGAGAGAGAGAGAATATTGTGCAGTTTTTTAATAAGCACATTCCTATAATGTGACGCCCCCGATTCAATCGTACACTAATCATGCACGCAAATGTGTACGATCAAGATCAGGGACTCACGGGAAGATATCACAACACAACTCTACAAATAAAATAAGTCATACAAGCATCATAATACAAGCCAGGGGCCTCGAGGGCTCGAATACAAGTGGAAGCAACAATATCTGAGTACAAACATAAGTTAAACAAGGTGCCATAAGATGGCTAGCACAAACTGGGATACAGATCGAAAGAGGAGCAGGCCTCCTGCCTGGGATCCTCCTAAGTTACTCCCAGTAAATCGTCGGCTGGCTGCACGTAGTAGTAGGCACCTCCGGTGTAGTAGTCGCCATCGACAGTGGCGTCGAGCTCCTGGGCTCCATAGTCTGTTGCAGCAATCGAGTAGAGGTAGGGGAAAAGGGGAACAAGGCAACCGTGAGTACTCATCCAAAGTACTGCAAGCAAGGAGCTACACTACATATGCATGGATATATGTGTAAAGGCCATATCGATGGACTGAATGCAGAATGCCGAGAACAAGAGGGGATAGCTAGTCTTAACGAAGACTACGCTCGGACACTGCTTGCAACAGTAAGGGAGGGCAATCAAGTCCTCCAAGTAACATCACATAGCAATAATCCTACCCGCGATCCCTGCTCATATCCTGAGCGAGAGCGACCACCGGTTATATCGGCACTTGGAAGGGTGTGTTTTATCAAGTATCCGGTTCTAGTTGTCATAAGCTCAAGGTACAACTCCAAGTCGTCTTGTTACCAAGATCACGGCTATTGAATAGATTAACTTCCCTGCAGGGTGCACCATCTTACCCAAAGACGCTTGATCCCATTTGGCGGACACACTTTCTGGGTCATGCCCGCCGCGGAAGATCAACACGTCGCAGCCCCACCTAGGCACAACAGAGAGGCCAACACGCCGGTCTAAACCTAAGCGCGCAGGGTGCAGGCCCATCGCCTCGAGCACACACCTGCGTTATGTGACGTGGCGAAGCGCACCTAGCCTAACAGCATTCCAGTCCAATCCGGCGCGCCGCCGCTCGTCGACGTCTGAAGTGCTTGGTGATACCACGACGCGGGATACCCATAACTACTCCGGGTAGATGGTTAGTGCGTATAAGCTCGTAGCCAACTCAGATCAAATACCAAGACCTCGTTAAGCGTGTTAAGTAACATGAACGTCGAGCAGGCCAGGCCCACCTCTCTCCTAGGCGGTCTCAACCTGCCCTGTCGCTCCGCCTCAAGATCCACTCGTGGGTGCTCCATCAGCCGACCCGACTTTAGTCTCCACATGTATCATGTATAAGTATATAGTATATGCCCTGATCACCTCCCGAGTGATCACGGCCCGATAGTATAGCACGGCAGACGGACAAGAATGTAGGGCCACAGATGAAAGTACTAGCATCCTATACTAAGCATATAGGATTGCGGTAAGGTAACAACAGAGTAACAAGGACAAAGCTATGCAGCGGATAGGAGTATCTGAAGCGATAACATGCTACACTACTCTATTGCAAGCAGTATAGAGAAGAGTAGGCGATATCTGGTGATCAAGGGGGGGCTTGCTGGTTGCTCTGCAAGAGAGAGGGTCGTCAACACCGTAGTCGAACTGGCCAGCAGCGTCGGTCTCAGAGACTACCGGAGAGAAGAGGGGAAGAAACAATGAATACCAAGTAAACAGATGCATAACGATGCATGACATGCCAAGAAGCGATGCTAGGCGTGCCCTAACGTGGTATGGGGTCTTGGTTAAGAAACATCCGGAAAGTATTCCGGTGTTTTGGGTTTTCGGCGGAGGAGCCGGAGGGAAAAGATGCAGGTTCGATAGGTTAGGGGTGTGTGGCGGACGAGCGACTGCGTATCCGGATTAAATCTCGTCGTTCGAGCAACTTTCATGTTGAAAGTATTTTAATCCGAAGTTACGGATTAAAAGATATGATTTTAAAAGATTTTAATAATTTCGGAATTTAATTAATTAATTAATTAATTGAAAATGTATTTATGACGTCGGCATGATGTCATCTTGACGTCAAGATCAACAGGGTTGACTAAGTCAACCACGACATGTGGGACCCGTTAGTCATACACTTGTTAACTAATTAACTTAGTTAAGTTTAATTAACGATGAGTTAATTAGGTTAATTAGTTATTAGGTTTAATTAATCGAGATTAATTAAATTAATTATTTACTTAATTAATTAAATAATTAATTAATTAGTTTTATTCATTTTATTTATTATTTATTTAAATTACATTATCCTTTTCCTTTTATTTTTAAAAGCGTTCATGGGTGGGGCCCCCATGTCATAGTCGAGGGGGGGTGGATTGTCACTCTGTGACCGAGTCAACAGAGCGAGGGGGGGCCCATCCCATCGATGTGACAGCGGGGCCCTGTGTGCCACGTCGGCGGGGGCGGAGTTGGCTCGAGTAACATCCATGGCGAGGGGCGCCGAGCTCACGGACTTCGCCGGTGGCCCAACGGGCGCTGGTCGGCGCGTTCGGAAGGGGAGAGGGCGCGCGTCTGATGGGGGCAAGGGTCGGCGGACTTGGCGAACGGCGCCAGCGAGCGGAGGCGGCGAGGAGGTTCGGTCTCCGTTCGGGGCGCTTCTGAGGGGCCGGGAGGGGTTATAGGCGCGCCGAGCCACACGGAGCTCGGCCCGTGACCGTTGGTCACCGGGGGCGCCAGCGTTGAGTTCATGGCGTCGGGGCGCCCGGGTGCGGCGGAGGAAAGCGCGCTTCGGCGAGGGAAAGGAGAGGAGGTGGGGGCGGCGTGGCGCGGTGACCGCGAGGGGGGGGGCGGTCGGAGCCGGCGACGGGAGGTCCGGCGACGGCGTCGTTCGGGAGGAGAGGGGAGCGAGGGTGCGGCGGAGCTCACTGGGGATCGTGGGGTCTGAGGCGGGCTCGGGGAGCTCGGTGGCGTCCGTGAGGAGGGGGTCGAGGGCGGCCGCGGCGGGGAGGATCCGGTGAGGCGGGGTCGGGGCGACCCAGGCGAAAGTGCCTCGTCGTGGGGCGACGGTGGGGGGGGGATCCAGGCGTGCGCGGGGCGAGGGGGAGAGGTGGCGGCAGTCGGGTCGGCGGGGTCGTCGGCGTCGGGCGACGATGGAATCGGCCCGATCTAGATCGGGCGGGGAGGAGAAAGGGATCGGGGAGTGAGGCTGGGCGGCTAGGGTTAGCCGACCAGGGGAGGGATAAGGTGGCCGGCCGGGCCGGGGGAGGGGCTGGGCCAGTGTGAGGGGGCTGGTGGGCCAGTGGAGGGGGGCTGGCCTGTTGGGCGATGGGGTTTCCTCCCCCACTCTTTTTGTTTTATCTTTTCCTTTTCTTATTTTCTTCTTTTCTGTTTTAGTTTATTTAAAATACCAAAACACTTTACAAAAATGTATGCACCCCACCATAATTAGGTTTGTTATTTTTGACAACCCCCGAACATTTTAGTTTTAGTTTTTGAAAACTTTTATCGTTTGCTTTTGTTTTGAATTGGTTTTAGACCGGGTTCGAATCAACGTGAGGTTAGTCACAGTAACCGAGGTGATTACTGTTGCTTAATCATCCGGGTGTTACATATAATTAGATTGCTTTAGCTGACCAAACTATAGAGGAAATTAAAAAGTCAGAATGCATGAAAATATTTTGAGGCATGGCATTGCACAGATGAAAAGACACAACTACACATGGCCTATTTTTATGTAGAAGCTAGACGATTATTGGTGGAAAGATATAGAAAGAAAACAATTGGAAAAGTGCCTTTAAAAGCTAAGGAAAAAAACTCTATATTTCAAATGTTTACCATATGGACTACTACAACAACAATATACAAATCTAGCCACGCTAATGCGTGGGTCACCCTGCTAGCTTGAAACTCTGTAGACTGCACAATGCCTTGAATGTTCTTTTGTCAAACATCACCAACAAGCAATTATCCTCAATGACAAAATTTGCACCAGAAGCCCAATAATGTTCCTTGCTTTGTACACGTTGGCTACAATAATTTCAATAATTCAAAGAATATTGCAATGTGGATGAAACAACAATTAATCAATCTAGCCGCGCAAATGCGCGGGTGACCCCGCTAGTTATTATAATAAAAGCAAGCAAAACTAAATAAAATAAAATGACGCTCCAAGAAAAACACATATCATGTGGTGAATAAAAATATAGCTCCAAGTAAAGTTACCGATGAACGAAGATGAAAGAGGGGATGCCATCCGGGGCATCCCCAAGCTTAGGCTTTGGGTTGTCCTTGAATATTACCTTGGGGTTCCTTGGGCATCCACAAGCTTAGGCTCTTGCCACTCCTTATTCCATAGTCCATCGAATCTTTACCCAAAACTTGAAAACTTCACAACACAAAACTTAACAGAAGATCTCATGAGCTCCATTAGCGAAAGAAAACAAAACACCACTTCAAGGTGTTGTAATTAACTCATTATTTATTTGTATTGGTGTTAAATCTACTGTATTCCAACTTCTCTATGGTTTATAAACTATTTTACTAGCCATAGATTCATCAAAATAAGCAAACAACACACAAAAACAGAATCTGTCCAAAACAGAATAGTCTGTAGTAATCTGTATCAAACGTATACTTCTGTAACTCAAAAGATTCTAAAATAAATTGGTGGACCTGAGGAATTTGTCTAGTAATCATCTGCAAAAATAATAAACTAAATAGCACTCTCCAGTAAAACTTTTTAGCTAATCTCGTGATCGCTAAAGTTTCTGTTTTTTACAGCATGATCATAAAGACTTCACCCAAGTCTTCCCAAAGGTTCTACTTGGCACAAACACTAACTAAAACATAAAAACAAATCTAACCATAGGCTAGATAAAATATTTATTCCTAAACAGGATCAAAAGGCAAAGAACTAAAATAAAATTGGGTTTCCTCCCAACAAGCGCTAACGTTTAACGCCCCTAGCTAGGCATGATGATTTCAATGATGCTCACATAAGACATAAGAATTGAAACATAAAGAGAGCATCATGAAGAATATGACTATCACATTTAAGTCTAACACACTTCCTATGCATGGGGATTTTGTGAGCAAACAACTTATGGGAACAATAATCAACTAGCCTAGGAAGGAAAAACTAGCATAACTTCAAAACTTTAAGCACATAGAGAGGAAACTTGATATTATTGCAATTCCTACAAGCATATATTCCTCCCTCATAATAATTTTCAGTAGCATCATGAATGAATTCAACAATATAACCAGCACCTAAAACATTCTTTTCATGATCTACTTGCATAGAAATTTTATTACTGTCCACATAAGCAAAATTCTTCTCATGAATAATAGTGGGAGCAAACTCAACAAAATAACTATCATGTGATTGAAAATTAAGATCAAGATGACAAGTTTCATGGTTATCTTTATTCTTTATAGCATACATGTCATCACAATAATCATTATAGATAGGAGGCATGCTTTCATCATAGTAATTTGCTCATCAAAACTTGGGGGACAAAAAATATCATCTTCATCAAACATAGAATCCCCAAGCTTGTGACTTTGCATATCATTAGCATCATGGGTATTCAAAGAATTCATACTAACAACATTGCAATCATGCTCATCATTCACATATTTTATGCCAAGCATTCTATGTAATTCTTCTTCTAGCACTTGAGCACAATTTTCCTTTCCATCATTCTCACGAAAGATATTAAAATGATGAAGCATATGAGACAAACTCAATTACATTTTTTTGTAGTTTTATTTTATAGACTAAACTAGTGATAAAACAAGAAACAAAAAGATTTGATTGCAAGATCTAAAGATATACCTTCAAGCACTCACCTCCCCGGCAACAGCGCCAGAAACTACTTGATGTCTACTACGCAACCTTCTTCTTGTAGACGTTGTTGGGCCTCCAAGTGCAGAGGTTTGTAGGACAGTAGCAAATTTCCCTCAAGTGGATGACCTAAGGTTTATCAATCCATGGGAGGCGTATGATGAAGATGGTCTCTCTCAAACAACCCTGCAACCAAATAACAAAGAGTCTCTTGTGTCCCCAACACACCCAATACAATGGTAAAGTGTATAGGTGCACTAGTTCGATGAAGAGATGGTGATACAAGTGCAATATTGTAACGCCCCGGATTCGATGCGCCAGGTGTCTGCCAATTATTCGCCGTCTTTGCCATGTCATTTGCTTGTGTGTTGCACTTTGCCATGTCATCATCTGCATTTTATATCATGTCATCATGCGCATTTCATTTTGCATACGTGTTCGTCTCATGCATCCGAGCATTTTCCCCGTTGTCCGTTTTGCAATCCGGCACTCCTATGTCTCCCGGCGCCCCCTTTTACCTCTTTTCATGTGCGGGTGTTAAACGGTTTCGGAATGGACCGAGGTTTGTCAAGCGGCCTTGGTATAGCACCGGTAGCCCGCCTGTCAAGTTTCGGATCATTTGGAGGTCGTTTGGTACTCCAACGGTTAACCGGGTAACCGTGAAAGCCTCTTTTGTTGCAGCCCAACACCCCCTTCAAAGTGGCCCAAAACCCACCAAACTCCCCTCTATGCTCTCGGTCGTTCGATCACGATCGCGTGGCCGAAAACCGCACCTCACTTGGACTCTCCTAGCTCCCTCTACCTATATAAACACCTTCCCCTCCAAAATCGCAGTCCAAATCCATCCCGAAACCCTAAAATCGTCTCGCGCGCGCGGACATGTCCGGTCCCACCGGACACCCAGCGCCGCCGCCAGCCAGCCACTCGGGCGTGCCACGTGGCGCCGCCATCCTTCCTCCATGGCCCGTGGGGCCAGGCGAGCCCGCCCGGGCGGGCCGCGCCGCCGCCACACATAGCCCGGCCGGGCCCGCCCGCCCGCGCCGTGCTCGCGCCCGCGCCCTTCGCCCGCCGCCGCCGTGCTCCACCGCACGGGCCCGCGCCGCCGCCCGCCATGCCCGCCGGCGACCCGCCGCCCTCGCCGGCCGCTCCTCCCGAGCCGCCGGCCCGCCGCCGGCGAGCCTCCTCGTCGCCGCCGCCGGCGGATCCGTCCGGGGCCGCCTCCCCGCGCCTTCCCGAGGTCTCCGGCGACCTCCTCCCGCATCTCCGGCGAGCTCTCCGGCGAGCTCGTGCCCCTGCCTCGTTATCCGTGCGGTTGACCTCTTCCCCCCTGTTTTTCTCTCTAAGTCATTAATTGTTGCATTTTTGTTGCATTTTCATCATGCCGTAACTCTGTCATTGTTGCTCCGTTTTGCGCGTATAATATGTCAAAATGTTTGCCTCAAAGAGTAGATCATTTCATCTCATTGCATCATTTTCATTTGAGCTCATCTTGATGCCCAAAATGCTGTTGGAAGAGTGCTATGTGATGTTAGTTTCGCTTTCTTAATGAACATGCACTTTGTCATTTTGCCATGATTGATGTGTGCATCCTATGGACTTGAGTCCTACATGTGTTTTGTAATATGCCATGCCATCTTTACAGGGGTGTGTGCCATGTATTTTTGTGATCTATGTGGTGACTAGCACAAGCATGCAAAGTAGGCTTCCTGATGTTGTTGTTTTCAGCCCTGTTTTGCTGATATTTTGATGTCATGTTAACTTGATGCTACCAAGAGATCCATGCATATTTTGAGATACTTCAGTAAGGATGTTTTGTTAAACATGTCTTGCTCTATCCATCCATGTCCTTGTTTGCAATTATGGAGTGCCATAGCTTGACTCAATCGAGCTCTACTTTTGCTATAAAATGTTCCTGGCAGATTGTTTACATGTTATTCAATTTTGCCAAGGTTGTTGTAGTTGATCCTTGCATGCTATGATGTTGTTCTTGCCATGTTTAGCTTCTATGCCATGTCTTCTTACTGTTGGTTGTCTTGCCATGCCATGTATTGCTCTGTGGTGAGTGGTTGAAGCTCACCAACATGCCTACTTATCGTTGTTCCTGCCATGTATGAATCTGTAATATAACTTGCCTTGTTTACGTGGGTGCCATCATATTTTCTGATCCTTTTTGGCCCATGGTCAGTAAGGGACTTTTGTTCTATGCAATTAGTAGATTCATGCCATTCCTTTTTTTCCATGTTAAGTTCCTGTAACATGTTGTTTGATAGCTCTAAACATTGCAACCTGATGTTATTTTCTGATAAGTCTGAAACTGTTATTATTTGCAATCTTGCCATGTCATTTTGAGCATGTTCTAGTTGTTTCTGGAGATAGCTCATTGTTCATGTTTTGTAATGCTTTACCTGTACATCATGCCCATGCCTTTTGTTTTCTTATTGAGGTCCTGTAGCATGTTGTTTTGATGCTTGCAATATGCCTAGTTGCTGTTTTGGACAGATTGTTGCTATAACTTGTGTAGAGTGTATGTGTTGAACCGTTGCTCCGTTTTGAGTGTGCTCTATATGTAACTTGCTTGATTTTGCATGTAGTTTCACATTATCATGTTGCATCCTTGTTTTGAGGTGTTTGCTTGATGTTTGTATGCATTTTGCATCAATGTCATGTTTATCTTGTTTTGCTCATATCTTCTAGACCGTAGCTCCGAATCTAATGAACTTTATATGTAACTTGACTAGAATTTCATGTAGATCATTGTGGTGCATCTTAAATTGCTGTTTAACAACTTGAACATAAGGTTTATTCAGATCTGGACCAATTTCGAAATTTGCATATGAGGACTTACCGGAGTTGTTCTATGTTGTTCCCGGCCTCATTTAAACTTGCGTTGATGTGTTGGTCTTGTATGCATCATCTTTTGCCATGAGTAGCTTCATATAGCTTTGTCATGCATCATGCTTGGTTGTGCATCATGCCTTGTTCATGTGTGGTGTGTTTACTATGTTGTGTGCTTCTTCTTGTTAGTTCTGATTCGCTATGATCGTGAGGATTCGTTCGTCTACGCTTGGTTCGGCTTCATCCGTTCATATTCTTCATGGACTCGTTCATCTTCTTCATGGACTCGTTCTTCTTCCTTGCGGGATTTCAGGCAAGATGACCGCTACCCTGGATCTCACTACTATCATCGCTATGCTAGTTGCTTCGTTCTATCGCTATGATGCGCTACCTATTACCTGTTTATCAAGCCATCCCATATTGCCATGTCAGCCTCTAACCTTTTGCACCCTTTCTAGCAAACCGTTGTTTGGCTATGTTACCGCTTTGCTCAGCCCTTCTTATAGCGTTGCTAGTTGCAGGTGAAGATGAAGTTTGTTCCTTGTTGGAACATGGAGATGTTGTTCCTTGTTGGAACATGTTTACTTGTTGGGATATCACAATATATCTTATTTAATTAATGCATCTATATACTTGGTAAAGGGTGGAAGGCTCGGCCTTATGCCTGTGTTTTGTTCCACTCTTGCCGCCTAGTTTCCGTCATATCGGTATTATGTTCCCGGATTTTGCGTCCCTAACGCGGTCGGGTGATTTATGGGACCCCTTGACAGTTCGCTTTGAATAAGACTTTTCAAAGAAGGCCCAACATTGGTTTTACATTTGCCTCACCACCACCTACTTTTCCCTTGGGAGTCGCTCTCTCGAGGGTCATCTTTATTTAGCGCCCCGGACCAGTGCTTCTCTAAGTGCTGGCCCGAACCGAGTAGATCATGGGCCCCTCGTGGCAACTCGAGGTTTGGTTTTACTCGTAGGATGTCTCATCCGGTGTTGCCTCGAGAACGAGATATGTGCAGCTCCTATCGGGATTGTCGGCGCATCGGGCGGCTTTGCTGGTCTTGTTTTATTCTTTGTCGAAATGTCTTGTAGCCGGATTCCGAGACTGATCGGGTCTTCCGGGAGAAGGAATATCCTTCGTTGATCGCGAGAGCTTATCATGGGCTAAGTTGGGACACCCTGCAGGTCTGAACTTTCAAAGCCGTGCCGCGGTTATGTGGCGATGGGAATTTGTTAATATCCGGTTGTAGTAAACCTGAAGCAAACTCTTCTAAAATACACCAACCGTAATGCGTAACGTGAGTGTCTCTTTTCGGGTTGATCGAGAGGAGAACACGGTTTCGGGTTATGTCGGCGTAAGTAGGAGTTCGGGATCACTTCTTGATCATTACTAGTTGACGACCGTTCCTTTGTTTCTCTTCTCGCTCTCATTTGCGTATGTTAGCCACCATATATGCTTAGTCGCTGCTGCAACCTCACCACTTTACCCCTTCCTTTCCCTTAAGCTTTGCTAGTCTTGATACCCATGGTAATGGGATTGCTGAGTCCTCGTGGCTCACAGATTACTACACCACCAGTTGCAGGTTCAGGTTTGCGATGATCATGGCGCGAGAGCGATGTTTACTTGTGTTGGAGTTCTTCTTCTGCTTCTTCTTCGATCAGGGGATAGGTTCCAGGTCGGCAGCCTGGGCTAGCAGGGTGGATGTCGTTTGAGTTTCTGTTTATGTTTCATCCGTAGTCGGATGTTGATCTCTTGTATATGATGTTGATGTATTCTGGTGGCATTTGTGCCTTATGTATGTATCCCCATCTATTATGTAATGTTGATGTAATGGTATCCACCTTGCAAAAGCGTTTCAATATGCGGGTCTATCCTTGGTGGGACCGTCGAGTTCCTTTTGGACAGGGTCGCATATTGGGCGTGACAAGTTGGTATCAGAGCCTCGACCGACCCTAGGAGCCCCCTTGATTGATCGTGTAGTTTGGCCGTTGTTGAGTCTAGAAAAAAACTGTTTTTGGAGTCTAGTTATATCGGAGAGTAGGAATTCTTTTTACTCCTCTGCCCCTTCGTCGCTCTGGTGAGAAATCTTGACGTAGGTGTTTTGAACTACTTCTCTTCCCCTTCAAATTTTCTTTAGGATCACGCAGTTGGTTTTCCGATCGTTGGCCCTCAACTCTTTTCATCCGGTGCATTTCTCGTCAAGTCGACTCGATCCTCTTCATCTTTGAGTTCAATCCTCAGTTCTTCCTCCGACGTCGTTGTTTTTCCTTGTCCGAAGTTGTCCTTGTTTTTCCCACCCGCCCTTCCTTCTTCCTCTCGGAACCGGAGTCCGTAATCGAGTATCCATCCTACTCGTGTGAAGTCTTTGCTTTCTTTCCTCAATGATTTCAACTGGTGTTTTCTCTTCAAGATATTCGTCTGTTCCCCGTTCCAAGTTGCCTTTGTTTTCCCGCCCTCCCACCCTATTATTCCCGCAGTTCGAGTTTCTTCCGACCATCGATTTTCATTCGTGTGGAGCCTTTTCAGTCTTCCCTCAATTGTTTCAACCGGTGAATTCTCGTCTTGTTCGTCATTCTTCATCCCTTTCTTTTTCCGGTGCACTCAATTCAAGTTTTTCGGGTTGATCATATTCTTTTCCTTTGAAGTGTTCTCCTTGCTCATTTGCCTCTCGCCATTCAATCATTCCGGAGTTCCGAAGACATCTCAGGAGATTCGTCTATGTTTGAATTAATTCGAGGTTATCACCTCATTCTAATATTCCAATTGTTCCGGTGCATCATCTATCTGTTCAATAATCCTTTCAACGGTGTTTTTCTTTTAGTGGGCCCTAACCCACAGGTCTTTTCCCAGGATCTTACCTGACTCTTCTAATTTCCGGAGCTATTCTCAAATCCTTTTGAAGTTTGACGTAAGTATGATTTTCATCAGTCGGATCTTTTCCAAGATCGATTTCAAATCATTTCATTGTTGGCTCAACCTCTTCGCTTTTCATTTTTCCGGAGTATCTCAGTAATTTTGGTGGTGTTTCTCGTCATCATTTGAAGACCGAAGTAGAGTTTCTCTTAAATCTTGTCCGTTCTCCCGAAGATTTGTGGTGCTACCTCGATGTTATCCTATCCAGTTGTGTCCAGTTGTGCAATTATTTTCATCCATCCGGAGTATTTCAGGAGTTGTTTTCCGTCTCGATCATCCGGAGGTCATCTTTTCGGAATATTTCTTCGTTCCAAGTTTTCAGCTTCGTTCATCTCAATATTCTTCCGGTGCTTCTTTCAAGCATTTGTCATTCAGTTCGCGATCTCTTTGTTCTCTTGCATTTTAATTCCCTCAAGTATCTACGTGCTTCTCTAATTCTTCCTGGTGATTCTTTCTCTTTCATCAGCCATTTCCAAACTCTTACGGTGGCTCGTTCAAGATTCTTTTCCTTGGTTATCATATTAATTCATTCATTCTTTTCAATCCTACCGGTGGTTCATGAAGATCTTCTCAAGTTTGCGATATGTCACTTCTCAATTCCTTTTCAAGAAGAATAAGTATTATGCCAAATCCATTGCTTGTCATCAATTTGATTTGATGAAGGATAAGCATACAATAAATCTTATTCTTATTTCCTCCAAGTGATTAACCCCTTCCATCGGAGTTTGTTCTTGATGAATAAATTCTAGTTCCAAGTGTTTTCATCTATTTTTTCCGGAGTTCAATTTCATTGACTATCTCGTCGGAACCTCCACCGGAATCATCGCAAGGCTCATCTTATTCTTTCTTCCTTCATTCTATCTCATCATCCTTTTGTTACCGAAGTTCTTCACGGTGGTTCTTCATGATTTAATTCATTCTTTCAAGAGTTCATCAAGATTCGAGTTGGTGGAGTTCAAGTATCTTTTCTTCTCATCTCGAAGTGCAATTAAGTCTCCGTATTCTTTTGAAGTGGAGTTTTTGCATTCCTTCGTTCTTCTCAGCTTTTCAATCATTTTCGTTTGCGGCCGGTTATCACCTCATTAATTTCGAGATGTTTTCCATAAGTCCACAACAATCTTATTCTTTCGTTGTTGATTTTCTCAACAACTCCGTTCAATCCTTCCTTCTAAGTTCTTTTCATTCAATTCTTTCAATTCTTCCGGAGGCATTGCGTTGTTTATCTCGTCAAGTGTCATTCCATCTTCTGAAGCTCATGTTCTAATCCTTCCATTTTCAGCAGGAGTGCTGCCTAAATCCTTTCAGTCTTATCCGTTTCTTTTCTCATTCTAACCACTCCGGTTAGAACGAGTTGTTTCTGAGTCTATCATGTTTCCATGAGCTTTTGATTCTCGTCATTCTCGTCATTCTCGTCGTTCCTCTCTTATTCTCGAGTGCTCTCGATTCTTTGCTTCTTCTTTGAGTTCGTGTTTCACCTCATCCTTTTTCTCTTCCGTCTCGGTCCTAAGATCTCAGGACGAGATCTCTTGTTAGTGGAGGAGTGTTGTAACGCCCGATTTGATCGCCTGTGTGTCGCGCGATTATTCGCCGTCTTTGCCATGTCATTTGCTTGCGTGTTGCACTTTGCCATGTCATCATCTGCATTTTATATCATGTCATCATGCGCATTTCATTTTGCATACGTGTTCGTCTCATGCATCCGAGCATTTTCCCCGTTGTCCGTTTTGCAATCCGGCACTCCTATGTCTCCCGGCGCCCCCTTTTACCTCTTTTCATGTGAGGGTGTTAAACGGTCTCGGAATGGACCGAGGTTTGTCAAGCGGCCTTGGTATAGCACCGGTAGACCGCCTGTCAAGTTTCGGATCATTTGGAGGTCGTTTGGTACTCCAACGGTTAACCGGGTAACCATGAAAGCCTCTTTTGTTGCAGCCCAACACCCCCTTCAAAGTGGCCCAAAACCCATCAAACTCCCCTCTATGCTCTCGGCCGTTCGATCACGATCGCGTGGCCGAAAACCGCACCTCATTTGGACTCTCCTAGCTCCCTCTACCTATATAAACACCTTCCCCTCCAAAATCGCAGTCCAAATCCATCCCGAAACCCTAAATCGTCCCTCACACAGTCTTGGACATGTCCGTCCCCGGACACCTCAGCCACCCGCCCAGAGCCACTCGGGCATGCCACGTGGCGCCGCGCGTCCTTCCCTTCCACGGCCCATGGGCCCGAGGCAGGCCGCTTGGGCCCGGCCGCCGCCGCCGCCCGCCATGCCCCGCCGGCGACCCGCCGCCCTCGCCCGGCCGCTCCTCCCGAGCCGTGGCGCCACGCGCCCGGCGAGCCTACTCGTCGTCGCCGCCCGCCGGATCCGGCGGATCCGTCGAGGCCGCCTCCAGCGCCTTCCCGAGGTCTCCGCGACCTCCTCCGCATCTCCGGCGAGCTCTCCGTGAGCTCGTGCCTCGCCTCGTTATCCGTGCGGTTGACCTCTTCCCCCCCTGTTTTTCTCTCTAAGTCATTAATTGTTGCATTTTTGTTGCATTTTCATCATGCCGTAACTCTGTCATTGTTGCTCCGTTTTGCGCATATAATATGTCAAAATGTTCGTCTCGAAGAGTAGATCATTTCATATCATTGCATCATTTTCATTTGAGCTCATCTTGATGCCCGAAATGCTGTTGGAAGAGTGCTATGTGATGTTAGTTTCTGTTTCTTAACAGAACATGCACT
Organism: Aegilops longissima; assembly: GCA_021605205.1. NCBI lineage: Eukaryota > Viridiplantae > Streptophyta > Magnoliopsida > Poales > Poaceae > Aegilops > Aegilops longissima. Next base: position 495,824,258 of record CM038676.1, read on the forward strand.
TTTGTCATTTTTGCCATGATTGATGTGTGCATCCTATGGACTTGAGTCCTACATGTGTTTTGTAATATGCCATGCCATATTTACAGGGGTGTATGCCATGTATTTTTGTGATCTATGTGGTGACTAGCACAAGCATGCAAAGTAGGCTTCCTGATGTTGTTGTTTTCACTGCTTTTGTTGATATTTTGATGTCATGTTAACTTGATGCTACCAAGAGATCCATGCATATTTTGAGATACTTCAGTAAGGATGTTTTGTTAAACATGTCTTGCTCTATCCATCCATGTCCTTGTTTGCAATTATGGAGTGCCATAGCTTGACTCAATCGAGCTCTACTTTTGCTATAAAATGTTCCTGGCAGATTGTTTACATGTTATTCAATTTTGCCAAGGTTGTTGTAGTTGATCCTTGCATGCTATGATGTTGTTCTTGCCATGTTTAGCTTCTATGCCATGTCTTCTTACTGTTGGTTGCCTTGCCATGCCATGTATTGCTCTATGGTGAGTGGTTCAAGCTCACCAACATGCCTACTTATCGTTGTTCCTGCCATGTATGAATCTGTAATATAACTTGCCTTGTTTACGTGGGTACCATCATATTTTCTGATCCTTTTTGGCCCATGGTCAGTAAGGGACTTTTGTTCTATGCAATTAGTAGATTCATGCCATTCCTTTGTTTTCCATGTTAAGTTCCTGTAACATGTTGTTTGATAGCTCTAAACATTGCAACCTGATGTTATTTTCTGATAAGTCTGAAACTGTTATTATTTGCAATCTTGCCATGTCATTTTGAGCATGTTCTAGTTGTTTCTGGAGATAGCTCATTGTTCATGTTTTGTAATGCTTTACCTGTACATCATGCCCATGCCTTTTTTTTCTTATTGAGGTCCTGTAGCATGTTGTTTTGATGCTTGCAATATGCCTAGTTGCTGTTTTGGACAGATTGTTGCTATAACTTGTGTAGAGTGTATGTGTTGAACCGTTGCTCCGTTTTGAGTGTGCTCTATATGTAACTTGCTTGATTTTGCATGTAGTTTCACATTATCATGTTGCATCCTTGTTTTGAGGTGTTTGCTTGATGTTTGTATGCATTTTGCATCAATGCCATGTTTATCTTGTTTTGCTCATATCTTCTAGACCGTAGCTCCGAATCTAATGAACTTTATATGTAACTTGACTAGAATTTCGTTTAGATCATCGTGGTGCATCTTAAATTGCTGTTTAACAACTTGAACATAAGGTTTATTCAGATCTGGACCAATTTCGAAATTTGCATATGAGGACTTACCGGAGTTGTTCTATGTTGTTCCCGGCCTCATTTAAACTTGCGTTGATGTGTTGGTCTTGTATGCATCATCTTTTGCCATGAGTAGCTTCATATAGCTTTGTCATGCATCATGCTTGGTTGTGCATCATGCCTTGTTCATGTGTGGTGTGTTTACTATGTTGTGTGCTTCTTCTTGTTAGTTCCTGATTCGTTGCGATCGTGAGGATTCGTTCGTCTACGCTTGGTTCGGCTTCATCCGTTCATCTTCTTCATGGACTCGTTCATCTTCTTCATGGACTCGTTCTTCTTCCTTGCGGGATTTCAGGCAAGATGACCGCTACCCTGGATCTCACTACTATCATCGCTATGCTAGTTGCTTCGTTCTATCGCTATGATGCGCTACCTATTACCTGTTTATCAAGTCATCCCATATTGCCATGTCAGCCTCTAACCTTTTGCACCCTTCCTAGCAAACCGTTGTTTGGCTATGTTACCGCTTTGCTCAGCCCTTCTTATAGCGTTGCTATTTGCAGGTGAAGATGAAGTTTGTTCCTTGTTGGAACATGGAGATGTTGTTCCTTGTTGGAACATGTTTACTTGTTGGGATATCACAATATATCTTATTTAATTAATGCATCTATATACTTGGTAAAGGGTGGAAGGCTCGGCCTTATGCCTGGTGTTTTGTTCCACTCTTGCCGCCCTAGTTTCCGTCATATCGGTATTATGTTCCCGGATTTTGCGTCCCTAACGCGGTCGGGTGATTTATGGGACCCCCTTGACAGTTCGCTTTGAATAAGACTTTTCCAACAAGGCCCAACATTGGTTTTACATTTGCCTCACCACCACCTACTTTTACCTTGGGAGTCGCTCTCTCGAGGGTCATCTTTATTTAGCCCCGGACCAGTGCTTCTCTAAGTGCTGGCCCGAACCGAGTAGATCATGGGGCCCCTCGTGGCAACTCGAGGTTTGGTTTTACTCGTAGGATGTCTCATCCGTGTTGCCTGAGAACGAGATATGTGCAGCTCCTATCGGGATTGTCGGCGATCGGGCGGCTTTGCTGGTCTTGTTTTATTGTTGTCGAAATGTCTTGTAGCCGGATTCCGAGACGATCGGGTCTTCCGGGAGAAGGAATATCCTTCGTTGATCACGAGGGCTTATCATGGGCTAAGTTGGGACACCCTGCGGTCTGAACTTTGAAAGTCGTGCCCGCGGTTATGTGGCGATGGGAATTTGTTAATATCCGGTTGTAGTAAACACTGAAGCAAACTCTTCTAAAATACACCAACCGTAGCGTAACCGTGAGTGTCTCTTTTCGGGTTGATCGAGAGGAGAACACGGTTTCGGGTTATGTCGACGTAAGTAGGAGTTCAGGATCACTTCTTGATCATTACTAGTTGACGGCCGTTCCTTTGTTTCTCTTCTCGCTCTCATTTGCGTATGTTAGCCACCATATATGCTTAGTCGCTGCTGCAACCTCACCACTTTACCCCTTCCTTTCCCTTAAGCTTTGCTAGTCTTGACACCCATGGTAATGGGATTGCTGAGTCCTCGTGGCTCACAGATTACTACACCACCAGTTGCAGGTTCAGGTTTGCGATGATCATGGCGCGATAGCGATGTTTACTTGTGTTGGAGTTCTTCTTACGCTTCTTCTTCGATCGGGGATAGGTTCGGTCGGCAGCCTGGGCTAGCGTGGTGGATGTCGTTTGAGTTTACATTTATGTTTCATCCGTAGTCGGATGTTGATCTCTGTATATGATGTTGATGTATTCTGTGGCATTTGTGCCTTATGTATGTATCCCCATCTATTATGTAATGTTGATGTAATGGTATCCACCTTGCAAAAGCGTTTCAATATGCGGGTCTATCCTTGGTGGGACCGTCGAGTTCCTTTTGGATAGGGTCGCATATTGGGCGTGACAAATATGGATGGTAGATATAGGTTTTTGTAATCTGAAAATATAAAAACAGCAAGGTAACTAATGATAAAAGTGAGCACAAACGGTATTGCAATGATAGGAAACAAGGCCTAGGGTTCATACTTTCACTAGTGCAAGTTCTCTCAACAATAATAACATAATTGGATCATATAACTATCCCTCAACATGCAACAAAGAGTCACTGCAAAGTCACTAATAGCAGAGAACAAACGAAGAGATTATGGTAGGGTATGAAACCACCTCAAAGTTATTCTTTCCGATCAATCCATTGGGCTATTCCTATAAGTCTCACAAACAGCCCTAGAGTTCGTAGTAAAATAACACCTTAGGAAACACATCAACCAAAACCCTAATGTCACCTAGATACTCCAATGTCACCTCAAATATCCGTGGGTATGATTATACGATATGCATCACACAATCTAAGATTCATCTATTCAACCAACACATAGAACCTCAAAGAGTGCCCCAAATTTTCTACCGGAGAGTCAAGACGACAACATGTGCCAACCCCTATGCATAGGTTCATGGGCGGAACCCGCAAGTTGATCACCAAAACATACATCAAGTGATCAATAGAATAACCCATTGTCACCACGGTTATCCCATGCAAGACATACATCAAGTGTTCTCAAATCATTAAAGACTCAATCCGATAAGATAACTTCAAAGGGAAAACTCAATCCATTACAAGAGAGTAGAGGGAGAGAAACATCATAAGATCCAACTATAATAGCAAAGCTCGCGATACATCAAGATCGTGCCAAATCAAGAACATGAGAGAGAGATCAAACACATAGCTACTGGTACATACCTTCAGCCCCGAGGGTGAACTACTCCCTCCTCGTCAAGGAGAGCGCCGGGATGATGAAGATGGCCACCGGTGAGGGTTCCCCCTCGGCGAGAGTGCCGGAACAGGTCCCGATTGGTTTTGGTGGCTCTGAGGCTTGCGGCGGTGGAACTCCCGATCTATTCTGTTCCCCGATGGTTTTAGGGTATATTGGTATATATAGGAGGAAGAAATACGTTAGGGGAGCCACGAGAGGCCCACGAGGGTGGAGGGCGCGCCCAGGGGGGCGGGCGCGCCCCCTGCCTCGTGCCTTCCTCATTGATTCCTTGGGGTGCACTCCAAGTCCCCTGGATTGCTTCCGTTCCAAAAATAACTTTTCTGAAGGTTTCATTCCGTTTGGACTCCGTTTGATATTCCTTTTCCGCGAAACACTTAAACAAGGGAAAATAGAAACTGGCACTGGGCTCTAGGTTAATAGGTTAGTCCCAAAAAGAATATAAAAGTGCATAGTAAAGCCCATTAAACATCCAAGATGGATAATATAATATCATGAATAGTTCATAAATTATAGATACGTTGGCGACGTATCAGCCGCCTGGGGCTATAAGTAGGGGGAGGAGGGGGCGGCAGACGCACGCGCGCCCTCCTCTCCCTTTTCCTTTGCTATTCTTCCTCTTCTCCTTTCCGCTGCCGCGAAGTCTCTTCCTCTCGCCGAAGTGCTGCTGCAGCTCTCCGTCATCGGGCTTCTTCTCGCTGCAGCCTTCTTGCTTCACCGTGGTTTCGTCCGCTTGCCACCGCGCCACACCTCCGACGAGCTCTTTCGTCCATGGCGTGCTTACGGGCCAGCGACTGGGACGATTCCAATGTCCATGAGGATCACCTCTCTTTCCTTCATCAAACATGGCGGCTGCCCTGGGAGACGAAAGTGAAGGTGCGTGTCCCCCGAGGCAGAAATCTCGCGGTGCGGAGGACGACAGGCGCGCCGTCTTGGTCCCATTTTCTTCGCGGCTTCGGCCTTCCGGCGAGTGGCTTCTTCCGCTCCTTCCTCAATTTCTATCGAGTCCAGCCGCACCACCTCACTCCAAACTCGGTGGTGCTGCTGGCCGCCTTCGTCACCATGTGCGAAGGCTACCTTGGTACTCTCCCCACTCTCGAGCTCTGGGGGAGTGCTTCTACCTCAAGCTCGGCACCGCCGCCAAGGGCATGGCGGCCCAGTGCGGAGCCTGCATGGCGGTACAGCGTCCGAGTGCTGGGAACCGCTTCCTGCCTGTCTCTCAGCTGCAGCCGGCCAAGCTGTGGCAGATGTCCTACTATTATGTCAAGAATATTCATCCGACGAGGGACTACATGAACTTGCCGGCTTACGTAGTCGGCCCACCTGCTGAGCGGCGCGCCAACTGGCAGTACAAGCCAAGCTCCCTATCGGCCGCCTCCTCCGCCGCCCTCACCCGACTTCAGGTGATGACGGAGTCGGAGGGCCTCAAGGGCTCGGACTTGCCGGCCGCCTACTTGGCGTGCCGGGTGCTTCCCCTCCAAGCCCGGCCCCAAATTATCAGCAGCATGAGCAGGCACCAGGACCCGTGCCGGATATGCACGTGGGAGCTGCCGGATGTGGAAGTGGTCCGGCTGGTGAACTACTTCTCCAACTGCAAGCTGTAGGAGAAGGAGTGGCAGTTTGGCAAGCGGCCATACGATCGCATGCATTCGTCGCGTGTGGTGAGTCTTGTAATCATTTCTTTCTTGCTCGTTCAAGTTCTTCTTTGCCGTCTGATCAGTCAGCCAAGGTGCAGGTCTTCTCCACCCAGTCGGCCGCCAACGCTCTAGACTCGGGCCATCAATACATGCCGGATCGGTCAAGAAGCGATGTGGACGACCCCGACTTGGGGGAGGCCGCCATGGAGGAGGACGACACCACGAGTAGCGGTGGTGGAGCAAGCGGCTCCGGAGGAGGAGGCGGCCTCGAGGACTGGCTGAATGACGACGAGGAGGAGAACAATCCGCGCTGTATGCACAACACCGACAAGGCGGGCACGAGCTCTTCAGCTGCGTCGAGTGCACCAGGCGGCGCACCAAAGCGCCGATCCGGCTCGTTGCTGTTCGGCAGCCGGGCGAAGAAGCCCAAGAACATGGCCGCCGCAACCAGGCGGCAGGAGGCCGCCTTGAAGGCGTCCCAATTTCAGAGGGCCCAGAAGCAACCCCCGACGGTATCTTCGTAAGTGTTTTGATCTCTCTTGCGTTTTCCTTTCTTACTTCTTGCAGGACTCCTTATTTCTTCTTGTGTTGCTCGAACAGGGCTCCGCTCTCTCTTGATCGGGCCTCTCTGCCTCGGTGATTGGGGCGGCGGGCGGCTCTGCAGAACCCCACCGTGTGGATCTGCTCGCCGACCTCCAGGAGGCTACGAAGAGGAACACGCGGGAGGCACGCGAGGAGCGGGAGAAGGCGGAGCGGGAGAAGGTAGACGCGGCCAAGGCGACGCAGGAGGAAGCTGACGCGGCGGCCAAGGCTCAGGCCAATGCCGCGGCCAAGGAGAAGGCAGACGTAGCCGCCAAGGCGCAGGAGGATGAGGCAACCCGCGGCCGGGCTCCACAACTCATCATCCCACTGCGAGTCGTGCCACCGGTGCCGGAGAGCCAGGCGTCGACTAGAGGAGCCGGCGACGACCAGCCGGCCCTCGAGAGGGGAGGAGGCGACCCCGTCATCTCGGAGGCGGAGGTGATTCTCATGCCACGATGGCTAGCGATCGTGGGGCGGTCGGCTGGCACCGCCCGGTGGCGCCACCGGCGGTGAGTTGGTGGTGCGCCCGAATCCGGCAATCTGCACTCCGGTGTGCCGGTGTGCGGCGAAGGCAACCTCAGCGCCACAGCCGTAGGAGATCGGGACCGCTAGCGTGGCCTCGCCGGAGTGGATGCTTGGGGGCGGGACGGCTGTTTTGAACACGGCCGCGCAGGACGTCCGGGTCTGGCTCCAGGCCCAGGCTACTGCTCTCCAGAAATACACGCAGGAGTTCCTAGCGACGCGGCCGACCGTTTGGGTATGCTTCTTGTTTCTTGTTTTTGAGTCTTGTAATCTTCCGTGGGGGCACGCCAGCGCACCCACTAGGTGTAGTCCACGAGTTCCGGGCCGGCTGCTGAGCAGGCGGCCTGGAACTTCCAGGTAGGTTTCAAGTGCTAACTCGTTTTCTCTTCTATTGTCTTCGTTGTAGGATTATCACAACATCCGCACGGCCGCCTTCAACTCCCACGTCCAGGATCTGGCCAAGCGGAACGCTGTCTTGGTCGTAAGCCGGAGTAAGCACTCCGTCTTTTCTCTCGCTGGGGTGCATCAGCGTACTCGCTGGGTGTAGTCCCCGAGATTCTGGCTGACTGCTGAGCAGTCGTCCCGGATCTCCCGGCAACCACTTTGTCTTCTTTGTTGAAGCTGATGTTCTTTCTTTCTTATCCTTGCAGAGGCAGCCGCCGCGCTGCGGTAGTGCCTGGGCGAGTTTGAGACCGAGCTGCGCACTAAGGAGGTGGCGCACAGTAAGGCGGCCCAGGAGTGCGACCGCTTGGTCAAGGAGCTGGCGGACCAGGCAGATCGGCACAAGGCGGAGCTTCAGAAACTGAAAGACAGCGAAGCCAGCCTCCAGGTCGAGTTCGAGGCCGAGCGCTCGGGCTGGGCCAAGAAGGAGAAAGCTCTGACCAACGGCTACAGCGAGATTGAAGACATGATCGATGGTAAGTTACTTCTCCTTTTCTTTCAGTCGCGGACTGTTATATGAGTCGGCTTCTGGCTTCAGACTTCTTTTCTCTTCTAGCGCAGAGTTCTTTCCTGGTCATGCTATTGCCGCTAGCCAGGCCATCGATGCTCGCCGTGATGAGCGATGACAGGCTAGTGCAAAATTCGCGCCCAACACGCCCCGGACCCTCGGCGAGCAGCTCCTCGCCATCCAAGCTCGCCTCCAGCCGGCCCATCGGATGCTTCGCCGTCTACAGCGCACCGGGGCCCAAATGCTGACCGCCCTTTGGCCGAATGCTCAGATCTCACGCACCCCCAGCCGGACTGCCGAGTGGCTGGAAGTAGCAGTCGGTCGCCTCGAGGCTTGGAAGGGCTATGCAACTCACGCTGGTGCTCGAAGGGCCTTGGTGATCGCCAAGGCCTGGTATCCTGGGCTTAACTTGGCCCAGCTGGCCACCTTTCGGCAGTAAGCTAGACCGGAGTTGGTGGTGGTGGACCGCAAACTCACCCAACGCGCGGCGGCAATCGCCGAGTACACCAACACTGGTGACTTCAACCCCAAGCTGGACGAACGGGGCGCCGAGGTGCCGGCCGACTGGTTCGGGCTGAACCCAGAGGATGGCGAGGACTCGACGGAGGAAATCACTTCCAGCAATGAAGGCGAAGACGAGGAGGGCGAAGATGGTGAAGACGACGTGCCGGAAGACGGAGCGGACGGCCAAAACTAGCCGATCAAGCCTCAAGCAACGAGCCACGTGTGAGTGCGCCGACTGCTACTGAAGCTGACCAGACCGAGATCCGCCAGACGACCACTCCACCAGCCGGGACCACCGACTCCACCAATCTGACGGACCCACCTGCTGCTCCTCTGGCCTAGGCGGCCCGTTTTATCTTATCTTTTCCTGCTTGTCCAATCTTTTGAACAAGTATGTTAAATTCACACAATTCCACCCACTGGGGGTGTACTCAAACTTGTTGAATTCTGGCCGTGAGCCTTGCTATGTATAAATTAATTTTATCTGCACAAGTTGTGCTTTGTCGGGTTCTAACTTGTCTTCCTTTTCTGCTCTTTTGGTTGTTTCCTTTACCGCCTTCCCTTGGCTGCCGCCCTGCCAGCCAAACAGCCGCTCTGCGATCTGTGGCTGGGTCAGGGACTTGCCATTTTGCGAAGGCAAGTACTTTGGCCGCTTAGAACGTAGCACGTTTTAAGTCAGAAGCCGGTCGGCCATTTTTCGTGTGAGCACCATTTCCCGCCTTTAATTCCTGCCGGCTGGACAGTCGCTAAGCGAGCTGCGGCTTATGGCAAGAGAGGGCTTAGATGCCGGCACACTACTTGTTCGATTGTAGGTAGCATCAACATAGTACAAGGCGGCAAGCCCCCAGGCCAACTGGTCGAACCCGGTATCGGGCGAAGGAATGAAATAACACATTCACAGGCATAAAACTTATCATATAGATAAAAGGGGTAGTCCCCGAGTGCTCCTCGAGGGACCCAATGTCTTTGCTCTTAATACAAAAGGTGGCGTGATACATACTGCATTCAACTGTAAAACCGTCGGAGGAGATTTACGTCCCATGGGCGCTCTGTTTCTTTGCCGGAATCGTCCCTCTTGCGTGCCCTGTGCTTCTGTGCGTCAATAAGGTAGTAGGAGTCGTTGCCCAGGGCTTTGCTGATGATGAAGGGACCTTCCCAAGGGGCCGAGAGCTTGTGTTGGCCGGCTGTTTGCTAGATCAGCCGGAACACAAGGTCTCCCTCTTGGTAGGATCTTGGCTTGACCTTCCGACTATGGTAGCAGCGCAGGCTCTGCTGGTAGATGGTGGACCGGTTGAGTTCCAACAGTTGGCCCTCTTCCAGCAGATCAACGTTGTCTTCTCGCGCCTCCTTTGCTTCCGCCTTCGTGTAGATGGTGACGCGAGGTGAGTTAAACTTGATGTCTATTGGGATGACGGCCTCAGCCCCGTAGACGAGGAAGAAGGGAGTGAAGTTGGTTGACTTGTTTGGCGTGGTTCGGAGGCTCCAGAGGACGACCAGTCGGGGCTTGATGCTGGACAAGATGAGGCCATTTGCTCGCTCGACTTGGCCATTTGACTGCGGATGGGCAACGGACGCTAAGTCCAGTCAGATGCCCTGCTCGCGCAGAAATGGGCCAAGGCGCCTTTTGCAAAGTTGGTGCCGTTGTCGGTGATGATGTTGTGTGGTATACCGTACCGGACGGTGATATCAATGATGAAGGTCACAACAGTCGGACCATTCAGCTTCTTGATTGGCTTTGCTTCAATCCACTTGGTGAATTTTTCCATGACGACAAGCAAATGAGTCATGCCGCCGTGCGCTGTCTTAAATGGCCCCACCATGTCCAGCCCCTAAACAGCAAAAGGCCAAGTGAGGGGATGGTCTTGAGTGCAGAAGCCGGCAGATGTTGCTTGGAGCTGAATTTCTGGCACCCCTTGCATTTCTTGACTAAATCCTTGGCATCATCCAAAGTAGTTGGCCAGAAGAAGCCATGGCGGAAAGCTTTGGCGACAAGGAATCTGGAGGCCGCGTGGTGGCTGCATTCACCTTCATGGATATCTTTGAGGATTGCTTTGCCCTTCTCTAGCTCTACGCAACGCTGGAAGACACAAGTGACGCTGCGCCTAACAAGTTCTCTGTTGATGATGGTGTATGCTGCTGCTCGACGTTGCACCTGTCGGGCCAAGATCTCGTCAGCTGGTAGCTCTCCGCTCACTGGGAAATTGAGGATGGGCTGCGCCCATGATGGTGCTTGGACTTCATCCACTGTCATTCCGGCCACTGAAACCAGGGCGGTTGGGTTGGGAGGCGGCGGGTTGAGTCGACCCCCGCTTGCTGCGTTGTTGAAGTCCCCGGGCCGACTGCTGCAGCCCCCGGGCCGGGCTCTGAAGTCCCCGGGCCGGGTGTGACTGCCGCAGTCCCCGAGCCGCCTGCCGAAGTCCCCGGGCCGACTGCTGCAGCCCCCGTGCTGGGTTCTGAACTCCCCGGGCCAGGTGCGACAACTGCAGTCCCCGAGCCGCCTGCCGAAGTCCCCGGGCTGACTGCTGCAGCCCCCGAGTCAGATCCGACTACTGCGGGGGCGGCCGGCACGAAGATGGATTCTGATTCCGGCGAAGGCTTGATCGATGTCTTGAGGAGGCATTGAAGGGAGACGCCGGCTGATATGGCTTGGAGGGTGGAGCCGATCCGTACTAGGGCATATGCTTGCTCGTTGTCGGCCCGTGGCACGTGAAGGAACTCGCACCCGTCAAAATATCCGCTGATCTACTAGACGAGGATGCGGTAGCTCGCCATGTTTGCATCCTTGGTGTCCCAGTCGCCAGATGACTGTTGGACCACCAACTCTGAGTCGCCGTAGCACAGGATCCGGCGGATGTCGATCTCTTTGGCCAGCCGGAGTCCGTGTACTAGTGCCTCGTACTCGGCCACGTTGTTGGAGGTGGCAAAGTGAATTTGCAATGTGTATCTGAGCTTGTCGCCTTTGGGAGAGGTGAGGACGATGCTGGCTCCCAGACCGGTGCGCATCTTTGAGCCATCAAAGTGCATCCACCAATGAGTGGAATCTGGCACTAGCGGTAGGTACTGGGTCTCGGCCCAGTCGACGAGGAAGTTGGCCAGTGCTTGGGACTTGATGGCGGTGCGTGGCTGGTAGAAGATGGCGTAGGGGGCCAACTCGATGGCCCATTTGGACACTCGGCCTGATGCATCTCTGTTTCCTATGATCTCAGCAAGCGGTGCGGTGCAGACAACCATGATGGGGTGCTCTTGAAAATATGGCTTGAGCTTCTTGGCGGCAAAGTGCACGCCGTAGCACATCTTCTGGTAATGTGGGTAGTTCTGCTTTGAGGCTAATAGCACCTCGCTGAAATAGTACACAGGCATCTGGACCGGCTGTGCCTTGCCATCTTCTGGGCGCTCTACCACAATGACAGTGCTGACAACCCGGCTGGTGGCGGCGATGTAGAGGAACATAGGCTCTTTAGCAGTCGGAGGCGCCAGGATAGGCGGCATGGTCAACATCTTCTTCGGCTGGAGAAAGGCTTCGTCCGCCTTGTCGTTCCACTCAAAGTGAGTGGTTTTCTTCATTAGCTGGTACAGGGGAAGAGCCTTCTCGCCCAGCCGATTGATAAAGCAGCTGATGGATGCCAAACAGCCGGTGAACTTCTAGACGTCTCGTAGTCGGATGGGTCTCTCCATCCTCTCGATGGCCTTGATCTTCACAGGGTTACACTAAATGCCGCGTTCTGAGACCTGGAAGCCAAGAAGCTGGACGGCTGGTACCCCGGAGACGCACTTCTCTAGGTTGAGCTTGATTTGAAATTGGCGCAGATTATCAAAGGTTTCCTTAAGATCTTCCAGGAGGGTATCGCTCTTCTCCGTCTTCACCACAATATCGTCTACATAGACGTGGGCATTTCTGCCGAGTTGCTTGAGGAGGCACTTCTGCATGCAACGCTGAAACGTGGCACCGGCATTTCTCAAGCCGAATGTCATGGTCAGGTAGCAGAAGGCTCCGAATGGTGTGATGAAGGCGGTCTTCAGGCGGTCGGCTGGGTTCAACTTGAGTAGGCATCCAAAAAACTCAACAGCTCGCATCCGGGTGTGGAGTCTATCACTTGGTCTATCCGTGGCAAAGCAAACGGATCTTTGGGGCAGGCTTTGTTGAGACTGGTATAATCAATGCACATGTGCCACTTGTTGTTCTTCTTCAGTACAAGGACTGGATTGGCAAGCCATTCTGGAAAAAAATACTTCCATAATAAAGCCGGCCTAGAAGCCGGGCTATCTCTTCACCAACAATTCTTCTCTTTTCCTCCAACAGGCAGCGGAGGGGTTGCTTGAATGGTTTGGAATCAGATCTGACATGTAGCTTGTGCTCAGCAAAATCCGTTGGAACACCCGGCATGTCTTTGGGAGACCATGCAAAGATGTCCCGATTCTCACGGAGGAAATCGACGAGCTCGCTTTCCTATTTGCTATCAAGATTAGCCCCTATGACAGCGTGCCTCTCTGGGTGCTCGGGGTCCAAGGGAATCTTCTTTGTTTCTTTGGCTGGCTGGAAGGAGCCCTAAGTCTCTGACTTCTTGGGGTCTGGCGATAGATCCGGCTGCTTGCTGGCCATGGCCACAGCCCGGTCAAGGAGCTTCCTCTCGGCAGCAATCACAAGGGACTCGGCCAGCCGACTGCTAGCTGCGGCATAGGCGGCCGACTTCTTGTATTCTCGGGCTACGGTGATGATGCCCTTGGTTCCTGGCATCTTCATCTTGAGGTAGGCGTAATGTGGTACCGCCATGAACTTGGCCAAGGCTGGCCGGCCAAGAAGTGCATGGCAGGGGCTCTCCAGGTCAACCGCCTCAAACCAAACTGCTTCACGGCGGAAGTGATCTTTGTCTCCGTAGAGGACATCTATCTTGATCTTGCCGATTGGTGAGCAGGAAAGGCCAGGCACAATGCCGTGGAAGACAGTCCGGCTGGGCTGGAGCTGCCTTTCTTTAATGCACAACTTCTCCATGGTATCGCGGTAAAGGATGTTGATGCTGCTACCGCCATCTATCAGGACTCGGGAGAAGCGAGCAGCTCGCCTCTCTGTTGCAAAGGTGGCATCCAACACCAGGACGTAAGAACCCGGAGAAGGCATCACCTCTGGGTGGTCAGCTCGGCTCCAGCTGATGGGCTTCTCGGAGCAGTGCATGAACTCTGGGGCTTCTGAGGCGACAACATTCACCTCTCAATGCTGCTGATGCCGGCTATGCTTGTCGTCGGCCACACTGATGAAGATGACGTAAGCTCCATGTTCTTCAGGGAATTCGTCCTGGATGGCGCCGACTGCTGGACGGGCCACCGGCTGCTGGGGAGGCGGAGCCGGCTGGCCAGCAGGCAGAGGGGGCAGCAGTCCTTCACCCTTGGAGATTCGGGTGAGCCAATGGCACTTCCGAGTGGTGTGATTGGATGGCTTTGCACCGCTATGGACTTGCATGGAGCATCGAGGGTTTGCTCATAGGAGAAGGCGGGCAACCAAGCTGGCTTGCCGCCCTTCTAGCACTTGGGGCCGGGTTGCCCCTCTGGCTGCTGGTCTTCGACTGTCGCCACCTGCCGGCTGGTAGAAGCTGGCTGCGGGGCCTTGCGCTTGTTGTTGTTCTGCTGCTGGCGCCGGCGGGAGTCACCAGCTGGCGTTCTAGGAGCCGGAGGGAGCACCTTCCCAGACGCATCCACCTGAAGCTCCGACTTCATGGAGGAGTCGGCAGTGGCGTACTTGTCTGCTATGATCAGCAGTTTCTCGAGTGTAGTCGGCTCATTGCAGAGGAGTCGGTGCTTGAGTAGGGTGCCTTCTCTGCACCCGGCGGTGAAGTATTCTATGGCTTGCACCTCGTCCACCCCTTCGTAGCGATTCTTGATTCGACTCACCGCGTCGTAGTCGCGAGTGGATTGATCTGACCTTGGGCGCCTGCAGAAAAGTCGGCGAGGCTTGGGCGGCCGCTTATAGGTGCTGGTGAAGTTGCGGATGAAGACTTCTGTGAAATCTACCCAATTGTTGATGTTGTAGGGCTTGAGGCTGTTTAGCCAAGTCCGGGCCGTGCCCTGAAGCATGAGGGGTACATACTTCACGGCAACACGCTTGTTGCCGTTTGCTATGTTGACTGCGATGGAGTAGTCGACCAGCCAATCTTCTGGCTTCATGGAGCCGTTGTACTTGGGCGTGTCTCGTGGGAGCGAGAACCCTTTGGGGAAGGGCTCGTCGCGAATGCGGGGGCCAAAACAAGGCGGACCAATTGCATCTTCTTCTTCTAGCGCCTGGGATCGAGCCAGGCGGTCGATCCGATGGCGGGCATCATTTTCTCCAATTCCTTCATGGCGTCCCAGCCGGCCGCTGAGCGTCGGGTGCTCAACAGGCGGCGGGGAAGCATACCTCTCCCTGCGAGGAGGAGGAGGAGGACGATCATCCCGCCGCTCCACTGCTCGAGGGCAGCCATCTTGGTCATGCTCGATGGTGATGCGCATAGGCTGCGGCTAGCAGCAGGCTCTTTGTCTCTTCGATCACGGGCGCCGCCTGCTGTCGGCGTCCAGGAGGTCGCGCCTTGGTCTCAGCGGGAGGGGGATTTTTTTCATGCGCGCCGGGCTCTGCCACGTGGCGGCCACCCTCCTGCTGTGCGGTGGCCGCGACGAGGAGCTGCTGGACTCGTGCCGTCATGAGACGCTGCTCGTCACCCTCTAGGTGATCCAGCTCGTCTGCTGCCGCCTAGGCAGCGCGTAGGTTCTCCATGGGTGTGGCATAGACTGGGCGGTCGGCCCCAGCATGCTGGCGATGGCCGCGTCTCGTTGTCGGATGGTGCCCACGCGGCTAGGCTCACCAGCAGCCGGCGTGCCACAGACAACGCGGTCGATCTCGTGCTGATAGGCCTCAGTGAGGCCCCTCATGGTGGCCATCTTCTTAGCGCTCTCGATAAGTGCGACGCGGCAAGCCTCCAGCGTCTCGCCGTTGGCGTCTGCCGCGATGGGCGCGAACAAGTCCCGCAATGCCGCCTGCAGCGGGTCTTGGGAGGCCCCGCTAGAGGCTCCGTCGTGGCTGATGACGAGCACCTCCGTGACGGTGCTGCCACCACTGTCCGTGCGAGGGAGTGGGTCGTCGATGACCACTACGTTGGGCGCCAAAAGGGTTCCCGTCCAGAACAGATCTCTGGACGACGGTGCACCTAGCCCCATGGTGGGCGCCAAATGTCGGGGGTTTCGTGCGACATATGCTAAAAAATGGCTTATCATGGTGGGGGAGAGGAAGATGTTGCCGGTGCCTGGAAGCGGGATAAGGCGCAAACACGTACGTCGATGTATCTTACCCAGGTCCGGGGCTCTCCTAGGAGATAACACCCCTAGTCCTGCTCCGGGGTCTCCGCATGATCACTATCTCAACAAGTAGCTACAAGCTTGCTCCTTGAGCTGTTTGGCTAGAGGAGGAAGAAGGGAAAGGCTAGCTCTACTCCTCTCTCTATGGATGTGTATGTGTTGTCTGGGGTCTGAACCCTTTGCATGAGTGGCCTGGGGGGTTTATATAGGCCTACCACCTAGGGGTACATTGGTAATCCGGCCGGGTGTAGGACCCGGTCGTCAGTGTCTCTGGTTGCCGGTTTCTCCGCCGGCTGCTGGGGACCGCCGCCTGGTGGGTCCCGCCGGCTGCCGAGCTCTCGGCCGACAGGTAGGGCCCACCGCATGTGGGTCCCGTCAGCGGCCCTGCACTGTAGCCTCGCCTCTGATGATGGAGGCCTCATCGGGGGGAGCATGGCTACAGTCCCACCGCCTGGCAGGCGCTCACTGTAGCCACACCCTATCTTATCTGGTTAATGGCGCACAGACTCCGAGGGAGGGGCAGGGCCGCCTGCCGGGAGTCGGCCTCCCCTTATGCCGACTGATCAGGGCTCGCTGCCTTCTGGCTTCTCACGGACAGGTAGGGCTCACCACCTGCGGCCCTTCGTGGGAGCATGGCTTCTTCTGCCATGGATGATGTCACTGGTAGCATGGCAATAGTGCTGCGCTAGGCGTGGGATGTCTGCCGGGTACACTACACCGTGGCCATGCCCTGCCCTGGATTCGGGGGTGGTAGGCCGCACTGTAGCCACGCCCTGTCTCGTCGTTGTTATGAGGGTGCAAACTTTGAGGGCACGAGGGGCCGCCTGCTAGGAGTCGGCCGCTCTGGCGGCCGCCTACTAGCAGTCGGCCCACTTCTTGGCCGCCCTCTACTCTTCGCCGCCTTCTGGCAGTCGGCCGCTTGGACTAGCCAACCGCTTGACTAGCCGGCCCCAAGAAGGCGGTCCTTTATCCTTGATGTTTGAGGGGCGCAGTCGGCCCCAATGTCTTGAAATACCATGGGGGCTGATGAGGCTACCCGTGGTCATTTACTCCGACAGTCAGTATCATCATACCTAGTTCAATCTCGTTACCGGAAAGTCTCTTTACTCGTTCTGTAATGCATCATCCCGTAACTAACTCATTAGTTATATTGCTTGCAAGGTTTATAGTGATGAGCATTACCGAGAGGGCCCAGAGATACCTCTCCGAAACTCGGAGTGACAAATGCTAATCGTGTCTATGCCAACCCAACAAACACCTTCGGAGACACCTATAGAGCATCTTTATAATCACCCAGTTGCGTTGTGACGTTTGATAGCACACAAGGTGTTCCTCCGGTATTCGGGAGTTGCATAATCTCATAGTCAGAGGAACGTGTATAACTCATGAAGAAAGGAGTAGCAACAAAACTAAACGATTAATATGCTAAGCTAACGAATGGGTCATGTCCATCACATCATTCTCCTAATGATGTGATCCCGTTCATCAAATGACAACACATGTCTATGGTTAGGAAACTTAACCATCTTTGATTAACGAGCTAGTCAAGTAGAGGCATACTAGGGACACTTTGTTTTGTCTATGTATTCACACATGTATCAAGTTTCCGGTTAATACAATTCTAGCATGAATAATAAACATTTATCATGATATAAGGAAAATATAAATAACAACTTTATTATTGCCTCTAGGGAGTATTTCCTTCAGTCTCCTACTTGCCCTAGAGTCAATAATCTAGTTCACATCGCCATGTGATTTAACACCAATGGTTCACATCACCATGTGATTAACACCCACAGTTCACATCGCCTTGTGACCAACACTCAAAGGGTTTACTAGAGTCAATAATCTAGTTCACATCGCTATGTGATTAACACCCAAGAGTAATAAGGTGTGATCATGTTTTGCTTGTGAGAGAAGTTTTAGTCTACGGTTCTGCACATTCAGATCTGTATGTATTTTGCAAATTTCTATGTCTACAATGCTCTGCATGGAGCTACTCTAGCTAATTGCTCCCACTTTTAATATGTATCTAGATCGAGACTCAGAGTCATCCAAATAGGTGTCAAAGCTTGCATCGACGCAACTCTTTACGATGAACTCTTTATCACCTCCATAGCCGAGAAATATTTCATTAGTCCTCTAAGGATAACTTTGACCGTTGTCTAGTGATCCACTCCTGGATTACTATCGTACCCCTTTACCAAACTCATGGTAAGGTACACAATAGGTCTAGTACACAGCATAGCATACTTCATAGAACCTGTGACTGAGGCATAGGAAATGACTTTCATTCTCTTTCTATTTTATGTTGTGGTCGAGTTTTGAGTCTTACTCAACTTCACACCTTGCAACATAGGCAAGAACTCCTTCTTTGACTGTTCCATCTTGAACTAATTCAAAATCTTGTCAAGGTATATACTCATTGAAAATCTTATCAAGCGTCTTGATCTATCTCTATAGATCTTGATGCTCAATATGTAAGCAGCTTCACCGAGGTATTTCTTTTGAAAAACTCCTTTCAAAAACTCTTTATGCTTTCTAGAAAATTCTACATCATTTCCGATCAACAATATGTCATTCACATATACTTATCAGAAAGGTTGTAGTGCTCCCACTAACTTTCTTGTAAATACAGGCTTCACCGCAAGTCTGTATAAAACTATATGCTTTGATCAACTCATCAAAGCGTATATTCCAACTCCGAGATGCTTGCACCAGTCCATAGATGGATCGCTGGAGCTTGCACTTTTTGTTAGCACCTTTCGGATTGACAAAACCTTCTAGGTGCATCATATACAACTCTTATTTAATAAATCTATTAAGGAATGTAGTTTTGATTTGCCAGATTTCATAAAATGTGGCAATTGCTAACATGATTCGGACAGACTTAAGCATCGATACTAGTGAGAAAATATCATCGTGGTCAACACCTTTGAACTTGTCGAAAACCTTTTGCGACAATTCGAGCTTTGTAGATAGTAACACTACCATCATTGTTCGTATTCCTCTTGAAGATCCATTTAGTCTCAATGGCTTGCCGATCATCGGACAAGTCTACTAAAGTCCGTACTTTGTTCTCATACATGCATCCCATCTCCGATTTCATGGCCTCAAGCCTTTTTGCGGAATCTGGGCTCATCATCGCTTCCTCATAGTTCATAGGTTTATCATGTTCTAGTAACATGACTTCCAGAACAGTATTCCCGTATCACACTGGTGCGGTACGTACTCTGGTTGACCTACGAGGTTCGGTAGTAACTTGATCTGAAGTTTCATGATCGTCATCATTAACTTCCTCACTAATTGGTGTAGGCATCACTGGAACTGATTTCTGTGATGAACTACTTTCCAATTTGGGAGAAGGTACAATTACCTCATCAAGTTCTACTTTCCTCCTAGTCACTTCTTTCGAGATAAACTCCTTCTCTAGAAAGGATCCATTTTTAGCAACAAATATCTTGCCTTCGGATCTGTGATAGAAGGTGTACCCAACAGTTTATTTTTGGGTACCCTATGAAGACGCAATTCTATAATTTGGGTTCGAGCTTATCAGGTTGAAGCTTTTTCACATAAGCATAAAATCCCCAAACTTTAAGAAATGACAGCTTAGGTTTCTTGCCAAACCACAGTTCATACGGTGTCATCTCAACGGATTTAGATGGTGCCCTATTTAAAGTGAATGCAGCTATCTCTAATGCATAACCCCAAAATGATAGTGGTAAATCCGTAAGAGACATCATAGTTCGCACCATATCTAATAAAGTACAGTTACAACGTTCGGACACACCATTTCGCTGTGGTGTTCCAGGTGGCATGAGTTATGAAACTATTCCACATTGTTTTAAATGAAGGCCAAACTCGTAACTCAAATATTCGCCTCCGCGATCAGATCGTTGAAACTTTATTTTCTTGTTATGATGATTCTCCACTTCACTCTGAAATTCTTTGAACTTTTCAAATGTTTCAGACTTGTGTTTCATTAAGTAGATATACCCTTATCTGCTCAAATCATCTGTGAAGGTCAGAAAATAACGATACCCGCCGCGAGCCTCAACACTCATCGGACCGCATACATCAGTATGTATTATTTCCAATAAGTCAGTTGCTCGCTCCATTGTTTCGGAGAACGGAGTCTTAGTCATCTTGCCCATGAGGCATGGTTTGCAAGCATCAAGTGATTCATAATCAAGTGATTCCAAAAGCTCATCAGCATGGAGTTTCTTCATGCACTTTACTCCAATATGACCTAAATGGAGGTGCCACAAATAATTTGCACTATCATTATTAACTTTGCATCTTTTGGCTTCCATATTATGAATATGTGCATCACACGATCGAGATTCAATAAACCATTCACATTGGGTGTATGACCATTGAAGGTTTTATTCATGTAAACAGAATAACAATTATTCTCTGACTTAAATGAATAATTGTATTGCAATAAACATGATCTAATAATATTCATGCTCAACGCAAACACCAAATAACATTTATTTAGGTTCAACACTAATCCCGAAGGTAGAGGGAGTGTGCGATGGTGATCGTATCAACCTTGGAATCACTTCCAACACACATCATCACTTCGCCCATAACTAGTCTCTATTCATTTTGCAACTCCTGTTTTGAGTTACTAATCTTAGCAACTAAACCGGTATCAAATACCCAGGGGTTACTATGAACACTAGTAAAGTACACATCAATAACATGTATATCACATATACCTTTGTTCACTTTGCATCCTTCTTATCCGCCAAGTACTTGGGGGGTAGTTCCACTTTCAGTGACCATTTCCTGTACAGTAAAAGCACTCAGTTTCAGGCTTGGGTTCAGCTTTGGGCTTCTTCATGGGAGTGACAACTTGCTTGTCATTCTTCTTTAAGTTCCCTTTGTTTTCCTTTGCCCTTTTCTTGAAACTAGTGGGTTTTTTAACCATCAACAATTAATGCTCTTTCTTGATTTCTACTGTCGGGGGCGTGCTGGTCGTGCCCCACGAGCACCTACGGGACCATGGTCCCTTGTGGTTCGGAGGGGGGCGGAGATTGCACAAAGAGCAGATCGAGGTGATGCACACGAGCGGATTTTTACCCAGCTTCGGAGCTCTCCGGAGAGATAATACTCCTACTGCTGCTTTGTGGATTATCTTGTGTTCTTGCTAGGGAGCAATGCTGGCTACAAGACCTAAGCGTGGGCGTGGTTTTCTATCGAGCGAACCGAACCTCTTCTCGTTGCCCTGGGCCTCCTTTTATAGGCACAAGGGTTACCACATATGGCAAGTAGACAAGGGTAAGGCAGTAAAAACATAGGTTGGTACACCGCTATATACGATGTACAAGATAACCTATACCTAACTCGACGGCAAGGGACAAGAGTCATCAATGCCCGTCTCGATGGCCGCCTGAACAATTACAACAGGATCGTTAAGTGCGCCTCCATTCGCCACGATGGTAGCTTGTCGTCGCTGCTTGTCGCTACTCTCCGGCTGGCTGCACAGCCCCGACACGCGTCCTTGGGAGAGCCCGTGGTGACACGTTGGCGGGTGAGCTGGAGCGGAGATGAAGAGAGTCGCCCGCCCGGCAAGCGCTTTGTCACAAGGGAACCTTGTCGCGCTTGGGGTTGGCGCCCGCCAAGCCTTCGGCAAGCTCCTCTTGTCGGGCCTTGTTCTTTAATACCTCGAGGAGCCTTCCTGCAAGCTCCTTGTCGGGTCTTGACTGCTTTGCTCTTGAGTGGCTCCAAGGGAGCTACTGAGGGTCTTGGCGGCCATCAGGCCGGCCTGGCCGTGGGGCGCTGCGACTGTCCGTGCACGAGTTCGGGGCACTAGGGTACCCCTACTCTAGTGCACCGACAGGAGCCCCCGGGCCTGGGCCATACACGGCGCCAAGCTCTGTTGGGCCAGGCCCAAAACAGTGCACGGGCACGCGTGGTCTTGATTACGCCGTTATTTGCCTTGGACCCACCACGTCTCCCACAAACGGCACGCACCCACCGCGTTTCTTTGTAACGGCATGCGTTAATTGTGGCGTCGTTGGTGAAGTGGGCGGCGTGTGAGGTCGCCTCATCCGTCGCCTCAGTTCTGCACCTCCGCCACGTGGTTCCCATGCACTCGGGGTCACGGGCGGTGGAAGTGGGAAACTTGGCCGTTCTTGAAGCAGAGGCAGCAGGTGTCATCGATTCCTGCTCTTCCTGCGCCTTGATTCGCCGGCCGGGCGGCGAACCCCACCTTGATCCTTTTAAGAAGGGAGGAAGGGGCGCGAAGCCGTACTCTCCCATCCCTTCCTTTCTTCAGCTTCTGCTCCCTTTCTCTCATTCACCATGGAGAAAGGGAACCTTGGTTCTCCATCGGTGGCGGCGAGGGTCGCAGCTAGGCGCATCCTCCCAATCCCACGCCTGGGCGGCGGCCCGGCCGCAAGGGGAAGAGGGAGGGGCGAGGTCGTGGGCGAGGTCGAGGCCCGGGAGAGGCGGACGAGGTGGTGCGCCGTCTCCGCCTCCGTCGGCGGTTCCTCCCGAGGACGAGGTCGTGGGCAGAGCTCGGGCGCTTCGGGAAGAGGCGGCGGACGGCGCGCCGTCCCGCCCAGCCGGGCGGTCCATACGGGGACGACCCTTGCGAGTTCTTCGTCAAGCTGCACCGGACGCCTCGTCGCCGCCTCTCGGCTTCGGCTCCGTTCGCGATGGCGATGGAGTCGGATCCGCCCGAGACGTTGAGGTTGCACATGAGGGGTGTGGGATCAGCGGCACGCGAGTCCGCGCTTGTATTCCCAGCCCTAATGTGATGTACCTTGACCGTGGATGGAAGACATTCGCCCGCATCCACAACCTGCTGGCGGGGTTTACCCTCCATTTTAAGTTAATGGAGGGTGACCTCCTCTCCGTCAAGGTCTTCGGGGACCTCGGCACTCGGGCAAGGTGCTGCGTGGATAGCTCATCCGACAGCGACGATTCCTCCTCAAGCGAGAGTGACGAGGAGGAGAGCGACAGCGACGACGAAGGTAGCGGGCCCAACTAGTTGCCGGGCGCCGCTCTGCGCGTTACCGGCGACCCCATCATCCGTGTCGCCAGCTCCTCGAACTCCCCGGGGTCGTCTCCTTGGGCGGCTGGCGTAGGGAGGCTGCAGAAGGGGAAGAGGGATGGAGACAAGGCCGTCAAGTCGGAGTACGAGGGCGTGGTGCCCTCGACAGCGTGCTGACGTCCTACCTCCCCGTCTTCGAGCCCTGCTTTCGGCGCCGCCATCCCCGTCAAGCCTTCGGAGAGCCCCCGACATGTTCTCTTGGTGCCTTTTGGCACCTGTAGCTCGCGTAGGCGCTTCTTTCGCCCTTCCCGCCTCCTCAGCCTACCTCCTGAAGATAGGGGCAGAAAAGGTATTACGGGCATCTTATCTTTTTAATTTGTAAGCCTTCGGGCCTTATCTGCATTTAAAAACTTGTAATCCTCTCTTTCATGTTTTTCACTCTCCACGGACTGTACCCGAGTAGAATGTTTTTAATGAAAGAGGGATGTTTGAGGGAGGACAAAAGGCTTATCTGATATCGCAGCTCCCGGCGACTCTGGTTTGCCGCAGACCCCGGCAACTCCGGCTTGCCGCAGCCCCCGGCAACTCTAGCTTGCCGGGGTCCGGATCTTGGCGACCTTTCTTCTCTTATTTGTTATTTCAGTTAAACGATTTAGCTAGTGCGCGATGAGCTATTTTGTAATATACACTATCTTAGGAAATCGAATGCACTTGTTATTTCCTTTGCTCGATTTCTTCCCTTGTATGTTACTGCCCCACGCTTTCGGGAAACTTGCGGTGCGGCACCCTTGCATGCGAGCCCGAAAAGCGGAACTTGACAGAGCTTCTTTGGCGGGTCGCCTCGACAAGCAACCTCGTCAGCGGACTAGCCGCAGCTCACTTAAGTTGTTGAGCGGACTCGAAACAAAGTAAGGGCGCGACTAGTCACGATTTGGTTCCTCCGCGCACAGGTTTTCCATACAAAGTACTTATCGTTCGAGGAAGATAACTCAAAAATTTAAAACTGGTCGCTTAAACTTAGCAACTTAGCTTTTCTGTTGTCCATTTTCCGGCAAGGCGATGGTTCCTCGAGCGATGCTTGTCGGCCCACACCCTTATCTCCTCCTCTCCTCCCCCCGGTTAACTTGTGGGTGGATGAACCTCCTTCTTGTTTGAGAAGAAAGAAGAGAAAAAGAAAGTTGTGAAGCCTAATGGCTCATTTTCGCTTACCGGATGCGGGTGCTGCACAAGGTTGTTAGTAAACACATGCATATATGACTGTGAAAGCATGTATTAACAAAAATGTGCGCAACCATAGGCTTTATCGATGCATCGGGTCTGCGCTTTTGTACAAAGGATTACATGCAACAATGGGCAAGACTTGTACAAAAGGGTGGTCGCCGAACGGGTTCCGCAAATCCGCGCCGTATGGGTAAAACTTATGAAGATGCTCTATGTTCCAGGAATTGCTCACGGAATGCCATCTTCGGTCTCAAAGCGATGACAGCGCCGGGCCTAGTGACTCGCTTTCACCCGATAAGGGCCTTCCCACTTCAAGGCCAACTTGTTGGAATTCTTGGCGGATTGAACGCGGCCAAGAACAAGGTCGCCTTCCTCGAAGCTTCGGCATTAACTGCGGCTATGGTAGCGACGCAAAGCTTGCTGGTAACGAGCAGCTCGTGACAAGCAGCTCAAGACGATCTTCCTCGAGGAGCAGCGTCATCTTGTCGCAGCTGCTCTTGCTCAAGCTCATCATAAGCGAGCACTCGAGGTGACCCGTATACGAGTTACGTGGGGAGAACTGCCTCGCTCCGTAGACTAGAGCAAAGGGTGTCCGCCGGTGGCTCGATTTGGCGTCGCTCGATCGACCAAAGAACCACCGGCAGCTCCTCGATCCAGTTCCTTCCGCACTTGTGCAGCCTGTCAAAAGTTCTCGTCTTGAGTCCTCGCAGCACTTCAACGTTAGCCCTCTCGCTGACCGCTGCTTCTCGGATGAGCAACGGAAGCAAAACAGATCTTGGCGCCAAGATCTTGGGCTTCGCATGAAGGTGCGACTTCGTGAATTGTGTGCCGTTGTCGGTGATGATCCGGTTAGGAATCCCAAACGGCAAACAATTGACTGAAGAACTTGACGGTGGATCGTGGTTGCACCCTCCTCACTGGTTCCACTTCCGCCACTTTGTGAACTTGTCGATTACGACGCATAAGTATTCAAAGCCCCGACAGCTCGGGGAAGGGGCCGAGGATGTCGAGCCCCTGCACCGAGAAGGGCCGTGGATAAAGGGATCGCCTGGAGAGCTTGAGCTGGCTGGTGTATCTGCTTTTGAATGGAACCGCACGCTTCACACTTGGTTACTTGTGCGATTGCATCCCGGAGGACTTCGGCGGAAGAAACCTTGTCGGAAGGCTTTGCGGCAAGTGCTCCTGCGCCAATGTGGTGACCACATATGCCTCCGTGTATCTCTCGCCAACAGCTTCGCCCATCTTCCCGCAAATACACTTCAATTTCACTCCGTTGAGTCTTCTTCTGTACAGGATGTTGTCAACAAACTGGTACATACTTGACTGCCGGGCTACTTTTTCCGCTTCTTCTTGCTCTTCGGGAAGTTCTCCTGTCTGAAGGAAACGGACGATCTGCTGCGCCCATGTTGGAGCCAGTGGCTCAACAACAAGGACTAAAGGCTCATCTATACCGTGGGACCATCAGCTTCTACAGCAAGGACCTGCGGGTCCGCCGGAGCTTGATGTTCCCCGTCAAGCTTGCCGGAGCTAAGCTTGTCGGGAGCGTTTGCTTCAACGGTACAAACTGCATGGTTTGTCGGAGCAGACTGCTCCTCAGTGATGTTTGCGTTGGTTTTAGGGACCTTCTTGGCGGCGGCTTCATAGAGCTCTGCCGGGAAGTAGTCGCCGAAAACCAATTTTCTCTTCTTGCTCTATCCTGTTGAAGGTGTCACGGTTGGTTGAGTCAGCTTGAGCACAAAGATCCCTGGTTCCACAGGTAACTTAAGTGCGGCACATTTGGAGAGGCCATCAGCTATATCATTCTGCGCTCTTGGAACGTGTTCCATTTGCAGGCCTTCAAAGTGCTCTTCCAGCTTTCTCACTTCATCGATGTACGCTTCCATCAACGGACTCTGGTAGTCTTTGTTCACTTGGCGGACGACAAGCTGTGAGTCTCCTCTGACAATGAGCTTCTTAATCCCAAGGTCTACTGCAATCCTGAGGCCGGCAAGCAAGCCTTCATACTCTGCAGTATTGTTTGTTGCTTGTTCCTTGGGAAAGTGCATCTAGACTATGTACTTGAGGTGCTCTCCGGTGGGTGCGATGAGCAGCACGCCAAAGACCGGGCGCCTTTGCAGCGAGAAAGCACCATCAAAGTACAACAGCCACTCTTTATTTGCCTCCTTGACGGGATGCTTGTCTCGAATCTCTTCATTCTGCGTTGGCGCCCATTCTGCTATGAATTCTGCCAATGCCCTGCTCGATAGTTGAAGTGCTTTGAACTTGAGGCCAAAGCTTGACAGTTCCCAAAGCCCACTCAACAATTTCACTGTTGCTTCGGATTTTGCAAAATCCTCTTTAGCGGAAAGCGAGTGACAACTGTTATCTCATGTGCTTGGAAGTAATGGCGCAGCTTCCTCGAGGCCATGAGAAGGCCGAAAAGCAGCTTCTGCACACCAGAGTACCTCGATCTAGCCCCCTGCAGAAGGGAACTGACAAAGTACACTGGGCGCTGCACCATCTTCTTCTGTACCTTGTCGCAACCCCGCTCTGACCCGTCCTTGTCGGGACCAAGGCTTGACGGCGAAGCCCCTCGCTTGTCGTTGGGCGCTTTGCCTCGGTTGCCGGCTCATCATCCGCCTCCTCTCCGCCACTAACGCAGCACTAACCACTTGATTGGTCATCGCTATATATAGCAGCAACTTCTCTTGTGGCTTAGGTGCGACAAGTATTGGAGTGGAGGACAGGTATCTCTTCAAGTCTCAGAGCGCAGCCTCCGCTCGAGTCCATTTCATTGACCTGCCTTCTTCAAAATCTTGAAAACGGCGGGGCACGCCAGCAGACTTAGAGATGAACCTGCTGAGAGCAGCCACGCAACCGGCAAGTTTCCTGACATCCTTGACGCGTCGTGGTGCTTCGATCTGCTCTATGGCCTTGATCTTGCCGGGATTGGCTTCAATTCCCCGCTGGGATACAAAGAACCCGAGAAGCTTGCCGGAAGGGACTCCAAACACGCACTTCTCGGGGTTGAGCTTGAGGTTGATCTTGCGCAGGTTTGCAAACGTCTCATCCAAATCCTGAACCAGAGTCGCTCTGTCCTTGCTCTTGACCACTATATCATCCATGTAGGCTTCTACATTTACGTATATCTCGTGGTCCAAAGGCATCATGGACTACCCTTGCAAAGGTTGAACCAGCATTCTTCAAACCGAAAGGCATCCGTATAAAGCAGTACGTGCCACATGGCGTGATGAATGCGGTTTTCTCTTCGTCCTCTTCTGCCATGAAGATCTGATGATATCCTAAATATGCATCAAGAAACGAGAGCAGATCGCATCCGGCCATGGAGTCAACAATCTGGTCGATACGCTGCAAGGGAAATGGGTCCTTGGGACAAGCTTTATTAACATCCGTGAAGTCAATACAAAGTCTCCATTTCCCATTAGCCTTGCGTACCACTACCGGATTGGCTAACCACGTGGGGTGGAGGACTCCTCTGACAAGCCCTGCTGCTTCCAATTTCTTGATTTCTTCTGCTATGAGCTCTTGGCGCCCAACGCCTGCTTCCTAACTTTTTGCTTGACGGGCCTCGCGTGAGGACGATAGCTAGGTGGTGCTCAATTACTTTCCGGGAACACCGGGATATCGATGGTTTCCATGCAAACACATCGACATTCGCCCGTAGGAAAGCAACGAGCTCGCCTTCCTATTTAGGATCAAGCGTGGCACTGATGGTGAAGGTACCACTAGTGCCGTCCTCCTTGGCGGGCACCTTCTTGGTCTTTGGCGGAGCTGCCATCGTCTTGTTGCACTTGCCGGTGGAGCTCGATGGTGCGTCCTCGACGGTAGCGCAGCACTCAAGAGGTGCGCTTGCCGGAGTGGGCAACAGAGTTTTGCCGGTCTCGGGCGGTCTTCTTCCCCGGAGTTTCAGCGGCAAGCGGTTTGCTATTTGGTGCCGCCGCTGCATCCCGGTAAATCTTGTCGGCGCAGATAAGTGCATACTTCTTGTCACCATGGACAGAAATGACGCTTATCGGGCCAGGCATCTTGAGTAGGTTGTAAGCATAATGAGAGGCGGCCATGAACTTGGCGAGTGCTGGACGGCCAAGTATGCCATTGTAGGGTAATGGGAAATCGGCGACGCCGAACATGACCCTCTCGGTTCTGAAGTTGAGCTCGCTGCCGAATGTTACCGCAACGTGATCTTCCCTTGGGCTTGCTCCTTCCCGGTTGATTCCTTGAAAGTACCAGTTTCTTGAGCTCATTGTCGAGGATTTGGAGCTTACGAGTACCGCAGAGGAGATCAATTCAGGCCGGCCCGCCGTCAACCAAAGATCTTTGTGACCTTGAGGTTGCGGATGGTTGGTGATACCAACATCGGCAAACACCGACCGCAGTTGATGCGATCAGGTGATCCTCAATGTCAAAGATGATGGGCGGCCGACCACTTCGTAGGTTTGCGTGACTCTATGGATGGTTCTGCCAGCATTGACCTCACGCATCCATTGCTTGAGTTGGCGGTGCGAGGTATGCAGAGATGCACCACCGCCGCACGCAGGACCTCTGTTGCCTTTTGAAACTCATGCTCATCAGCCTCCTCGCCTTCATAATCCTCGCCATCTTCATCTTCATCTTCTTCCTTGTCGCGCCACGGGAGGTCTGTCTCCTTGCCGCTGCTTGGCCTTGCCAAGGCCCTCCCCGACCGGTCTCTTTTTACTTGCCGCCTGCACCTTCTTGGGCCTTCTCTTTATCTCGCCTCGTATTCAGCTTTCAGAGCTCAACAAGCTGCTCGACTTTCTTGCAGCTTTGGAGATCGTGGCCCTTAGTGCGGTGGATTTTACAAGATCGCTTGTTGGAGCCGCCGGGCTTGTCGGCGTCCGCCATACTTGGCGGTCGGCGCCAACGGTAATCTCCTTGCCGGAGCCACCGGCCTTGGCTTTGTTGGCGGCACCATCCTTGCCGGACTGCTCGACAACTAGTACTTCTTGGTTTTTCTTCCTCCTATTGTTCCGCCACGGCTATTCCTTGCCGGGCGGTCCTTCATCGCCGACTCGCCCCACATTCTCTCCTCGAGCCTTCTTCCTTCTTCAACGCTGCACACTTGTCGGCCAGGGCGAGATCTCATCGACGTCTTTCACTTTGCACATCGCCATCTCCTCCTCATCCTGCGATTTCAGACATTTTGATGGAATGCACTAATCATCGCAGCAGGTGGACGCCCGATGTTGTAGTGCACTCGATCAATCTCTGGATGAATTTGCGCAGGGACTCCCCCTCTTTCTGGGCAAGCAAGTGGAGATCACTCTCCTGGCCATGAGGCTTGTGGCCGCCTGTGAAGGCGCCAACAAACTGGTGGCACAAATCTGCCCAAGAGGAAATAGAGCCATCCGGCAAGTGCATGAGCCAAGATCTGACATTTGGCTTGGGCACCAAGGGGAAGTAGTTGGCGAGGATCTTGTCGTCTCGTCCCCCCGCAGCTTGCACCGCGATGGTGTAGATGCTGAGGAACTCCGATGGGTGTGTCCTGCCATCGTACTTCTCTGGCACATCTGGTTTGAAGTTCTTCTTGTCGGGCCACCGGACTTGCTGCAGCTCACGAGTGAACGCAGGGCAACCTATCACAGACGCAAGTCGCCTGTTTCCCTCGGGCGATGCATATCGACGGTGGGTCCGACGCTGGTCGATTGACGGCGCTTCTCTTCGACGCCGACACGGGTTCGAAGTCCTCTTCTTGCCGCCTCGAAGAACTTGGCGTTGGTCGCGACGGGCTCGTGGATCCGACGACGCCGTGGAGTCGCCAGCCGAGGTGGATCCGCGAGTCGGCGATCTTAGCCTTCGGAAGGGGAGGTACGGTGGGTGCACCCCGCAAGTCTCGCCGCCATCGCTCGCACCTTGTCGCCTGCCTCGCCGCGCGGCACTTGGTTGTTGTGGGACGCCGCCGTTAAGCGGCCGATGAGACTTTGATTGTGGCCTCCATTCGTCGACCTTATCGGCCGTTGGAGGGTAATCTAGAGTAATTGAGCTCTTGCCAAGGTTTCCGCTGGTGTGGTTGGCGGCGGTGGTGTACGGAGCGAAGAACGGATGTGCTCGGACTCCCAACCAAGTTAGGAGGAGCATCATCCCGCAAGTCTCGCCGCCATCGGCTCGCACCTTGTCGCCTGCCTCGCCGCGGGCACTTGGTTGCCGTGGACGCGGTGCAGATTCAGACGCCGACGCCCGCCACAAGTTGTCCTTGGACCCGGCGGCATCGTGGGCTCTTCAAAGAACGCCGGTCCTCCGCTTAACGCTTCCCCCACCGACGGCTCCGGTGGTGGTGGGTTCGACGCGACGGCTCAGCCGCCGAAGGCTTCTTCTTCGGCGCCATGTCGATTTAAGATGTCGGCGAAGTTGCTCAGCGACCACCGGTCAGGTTCGACAGCTCGACGCCTCTACCGGGCGCCCAAAGATGTCGGGGCATGCTGGTCGTGTCCCACGAGCACCCACGGGACCTTGGTCCCTTGTGGTTCGGAGGGGGCGGAGATTGCACAAAGAGCGATCGAGGTGATGCACACGAGCGGATTTTTACCCAGCTTCGGAGCTCTCCGGAGAGATAATACTCCTACTGCTGCTTTGTGGATTATCTTGTGTTCTTGCTAGGGAGCAATGCTGGCTACAAGACCTAGCGTGGGCGTGGTTTTCTATCGAGCCGAACCGAACCTCTTCTACGTTGCCCCTGGGCCTCCTTTTATAGGCACAAGGGGTTACCACATATGGCAAGTAGACAAGGGTAAGGCAAGAAACATAGGTTGGTACACCGCTATGTACAAAGGTACAAGAACCTATACATAACTCGACGGCAAGGGACAAGAGTCATCAATGCCCGCCTTGGCCGCCTAACAAAGGCAACAGGACCGTTAAGTGCGCCTCCGTCGCCACGATGGTAGCTTGTCGGCGCTGCTTGTCGCTACTCTCCGCTGGCTGCACAGCCCCGACACGCGCCCTTGGGAGAGCCCGTGGTGACACGCTGGCGGGTGAGCTGGAGCGGAGATGAAGAGAGGTCGCCCGCCCGCAAGCGCTTTGCCACAAGGGAACCTTGTCGCGCTTGGGGGTTCGGCGCCCGCCAAGCCTTCCCGGCAAGCTCCTCTTGTCGGGGCCTTGTTTCTTTTGCGCCCTGAGGGGCCTTCCCGGCAAGCTCCCCTTGTCGGGGTCTTGACTGCTTTGCTCTTGAGTGGCTCCAAGGGAGCTACTGAGGGTCTTGGCGGCCATCAGGCCGGCCTGGCCGTGGGGCGCTGCGACTGTCCGTGCACGAGTTCGGGGCACTAGGGTACCCCTACTCTAGTGCACCGACATCTACCTTCGTCCATTTCAGCATCACGAAGAGCTCGGGAATCGTTTTCCTCATACCTTGCATATTATAGTTCATCACGAAGTTCCAGTAACTTGGTGACAGTGACTAGAGAACTTTGTCAATCACTATCTTATCTGGAAGATTAACTCCAACTTGATTCACGGAATTGTAGTACTCAGACATTCTGAGCACATGCTCACTGGTTGAGCTATTCTCCTCCATCTTGTATGCAAAGTACTTGTCAGAGGTCTCATACCTCTCGACTCGGGCATGAGTCTGAAATACTAATTTCAGCACTTGGAACATCTCATATGCTCTGTGGCGTTCAAAACGTTTTTGAATCCCGGTTCTAAGCTGTAAAGCATGGTGCACTAAACTATCAAGTAGTCATCATACCGAGCTTTGTCAAACGTTCATAATGTCTGCATCTGCTCCTGCAATAGGTTCGTGATGTCTACCACACAACCTTCTTCTTGTAGACGTTGTTGGGCCTCCAAGTGCAGAGGTTTGTAGGACAATAGCAAATTTCCCTCAATTGGATGACCTAAGTTTTATCAATCCGTGGGAGGAGTAGGATGAAGCTGGTCTCTCTCAAGCAACCCTGCAACCAAATAACAAAGAGTCTCTTGTGTCCCCAACACACCCAATACAATGGTAAATTGTATAGGTGCACTAGTTTGGCGAAGAGATGGTGATACAAGTGCAATATGGATGGTAGATATAGGTTTTGGTATTCTGAAAATATAAAAACAGCAAGGTAACTAATGATAAACGTGAGCACAAACAATATTGCAATGCATTGAAACAAGGCCTAGGGTTCATACTTTCACTAGTGGAAGTTCTCTCAACAATAATAACATAATTGGATCATATAACTATCCCTCAACATGCAACAAAGAGTCACTCCAAAGTCACTAATAGCAGAGAACAAATGAAGAGATTATGGTAGGGTACGAAACCACCTCAAAGTTATTCTTTCTGATCAATCTATTCAAGAGCCCGTAGTAAAATAACACGAAGCTATTCTTTCTGTTCGATCTATCATAGAGTTCGTACTAGAATAACACCTTAAGACACAAATCAACCAAAACCCTAATGTCACCTAGATACTCCAATGTCACCTCAAGTATCCGTGGGTATGACTATACGATATGCATCACACAATCTCATATTCATCTATTCAACCAACAAAAAGAACTTCAAAGAGTGCCCCAAAGTTTCTACCGGAGAGTCAAGACGAAAACGTGTGCCAAACCCTATGCATAAGTTCACAATGTTACGGAACCCACAAGTTGATCACCAAAACATACATCAAATAGATCACGTGAATATCCCATTGTCACCACAGATAAGCACATGCAAGACATACATCAAGTGTTCTAAAATCCTTAAAGACTCAATCCGATAAGATAACTTCAAAGGGAAAACTCAATCGATTACAAGAGAGTAGAGGGGGAGAAACATCATGAGATCCAACTATAATAGCAAAGCTCGCGATACATCAAGATCGTGCCAAATCAAGAACACGAGAGAGAGAGATAGAGAGAGATCAAACACATAGCTACTGGTACATACCCTCAGCCCCGAGGGTGAACTACTCCCTCCTCGTCATGGAGAGTGTCGGGATGATGAAGATGGCCACCGGTGAGGGATCCCCCCCTCCGGCAGGGTGCCGGAACGGGTCTAGATTGGTTTTCGGTGGCTACAAAGGCTTGCGACAGCGGAACTCCCGATTTTCTGGGGATTTCGGTATATATAAGAGGTTTTGGCGTCGGGAACAAGTCAGGGGGGTCTCCGAGGCGGCCACGAGGTAGGGGGCGCACCCCCACCCTCGTGGGTGCCTCGGGACTCTTCTGGTCCATCTCCGATGCTCTGTGGGCTTCTTCTGGTCCAAAAACAATATCCGTCAATTTTCAGGTCAATTGGACTCCGTTTGGTTTTCCTTTTCTGCGATACTCAAAAACAAGGAAAAGCAGAAACTGGCACTGGGCTCTAGGTTAATAGGTTAGTCCCAAAAATCATATAAAATAGCATATAAATGCATATAAAACATCCAATATTGATAATGTAATAGCATGGAACAATCAAAAATTATAGATACGTTGGAGACGTATCAAGCATCCCCAAGCTTAATTCCTGCTCGTCGTTGAGTAGGTAAATGATAAAAACAGAATTTTTGATGTGGAATGCTTCCTAACATAATCTTCAATGTAATTTTCTTTATTGTGGCATGAATGTTTAGATCCAAAAGATTCAAGATAAAAGTTTAATATTGACATAAAAATTATAATACTTCAAGCATACTAACTAAGCAATTATGTCTTCTCAAAATAACATGGCCAAAGAAAGTTCATCCCTACAAAATCATATAGTTTGGTCTTGCTCCATTTTCGTCACACAAGAATGCTCTCATCATGCACAACCCCGATGACAAGCCAAGCAATTGTTTCATACTTTAGTAATCTCAAACTTTTTCAACCTTCACGGAATACATGAGCGTGAGCCATGGATATAACACTATGGGTGGAATAGGATATAATGATGGGGGTTATGTGGAGAAGACAAAAAGGGAGAAAGTCTCACATTGACGCGGCTAATCAACAGGCTAGGGAGATGCCCATCAATTGATGTCAATGCAAGGAGTAGGGATTGCCATGCAACAGATGCACTAGAGCTATAAATGTATGAAAGCTCAACAAAAGAAACTAAGTGGGTGTGCATCCAACTTGCTTGCTCACGAAGACCTAGAGCCTTTGAGGAAGACCATCGTTGGAATATCCAAGCCAAGTTCTATAATGAAAATTCCCACTAGTATATGAAAGTGAAAAGATAAGAGACTCTCTATCATGAAGATCATGGTGCTACTTTGAAGCACA
Organism: Aegilops longissima; assembly: GCA_021605205.1. NCBI lineage: Eukaryota > Viridiplantae > Streptophyta > Magnoliopsida > Poales > Poaceae > Aegilops > Aegilops longissima. Next base: position 495,858,232 of record CM038676.1, read on the forward strand.
AGTGTGGAAAAATGGATAGTAGCATTGTCCCTTTTATTTTCTTCTTTTTTTCCTCTTTTTTATTTTTTATTTCGCCTTTCTCTTTTTTTTGGGCCTTTTTTTTGGGACAATGCTCTATTAATGATGATCATCACACTTCTATTTATTTACATCTCAATGATTACAACTCGATACTAGAACAAAATATGACTCTATATGAGTGCCTCCGGCGGTGTACCGGGATGGGCAATGAAACAAGAGTGACATGTATGAAAAATTATGCATGGTGGCTTTGCCACAAATACGATGTCAACTACATGATCATGCAAGGCAATATGACAATGACGAAGCATGTCATAATAAATGAAATGGTGGAAAGTTGCATGGCAATATATATCAGAATGGCTATGGAAATGCCATAATAGGTAGGTATAGTGGCTGTTTTGAGGAAGATATAAGCAGGTTTATGTTTGATAGAGCATATCATATCACGGGGGTTGGATGCACCGGTGAAGTTTGGACCAACTCTCAAGGTGAGAAAGGGCAATGCACGGCACCGAAGTGGCTAGCAATGATGGAAGGGTGAGAGTGCGTATGATCCATGGACTCAACATTAGTCATAAAGAACTCACATACTTATTGCAAAAATCTACAAGTCATCAAAAACCAAGAACTACGCGCATGCTCCTATAGGGATAGATTGGTAGGAAAAGACCATCGCTCGTCCCCGACCGCCACTCATAAGGATGACAATCAAAGAACACCTCATGTTTCAAATTTGTTACACAATGGTTACCATACTTGCATGCTACGGGACTTGCAAACTTCAACACAAGTATTTCTCAAATTCAAAATTACTCAACTAGCACAACTCTAATATCACCATCTTCATATCTCAAAACAATCATCAAGTATCAAACTTCTCATAGTATTCAATGCGCTCTATATGAAGGTTTTTATTATACCCATATTGGATGCCTATCATATTAGGACTAAATTCATAACCAAATAAAATTACCATGCTGTTTAGGACTCTCAAAATAATATAAGTGAAGCATGAGATATCAACAATTTCTACAAAATAAAACCACCGTCGTGCTCTAAAAGGATATAAGTGAAGCACTAGAGCAAATGACAAACTACTCCGAAAGATATAAGTGAAGATCAATGAGTAGTCGAATAATTATTCAACTATGTGAAGATTCTCTAACATTTAAAAATTTCAGATATTGGTTTTTTATTCAAACAGCAAGCAAAACAAAATAAAATAAAATGACGCTCCAAGCAAAACACATATCATGTGGTGAATAAAAATATAGCTCCAAGTAAAGTTACCGATGAACGAAGATTTAAAGAGGGATGCCATCCGGGGCATCCCCAAGCTTAGGCTCTTGGTTGTCCTTGAATATTACCTTGGGGTGCCATGGTCATCCCCAAGCTTAGGCTCTTGCCACTACTTATTCCATAGTCCATCGAATCTTTACCCAAAACTTGAAAACTTCACAACACAAAACTTAATGTAAAACTCGTAAGCTCGTTAGTATAAGAAAATAAATCACCACTTAGGTACTGTTGTGAACTCATTATAAATTCATATTGGTGTAATATCTACTGTATTCCAACTTCTCTATGGTTCATACCCTCCGATACTACTCATATTTTCATCAAAATAAGCAAACAACACATAGAAAACAGAATCTGTCAAAAACAGAATAGTTTGTAGTAATCTGTATCAAACGTATACTTCTGGAACTCGAACAATTCTGAAATAAATTGGTGGACCTGAGGAATTTGTCTATAAATCATCTGAAAAAATAATCAACCTAAAATCACTCTCCAGTAAAAAATGTCAGCTAATCTCGTGAGCGCAAAAGTTTCTGTTTTTTACAGCAAGATCGCATAGACTTCACCCAAGTCTTCCCAAAGGTTCTACTTGACACAAACACTAATTAAAACATAGAACCACATCTAACCAGAGGCTAGATAGATTTTTTATTACTAAACAGGAGCAAAAATCAAAGAACAAAAATAAAATTGGGTTGCCTCCCAACAAGCGCTTACGTTTAACGCCCCTAGTTAGGCATGATGATTTCAATGATGCTCACATAAAAGATAAGAGTTGAAACATAAAGAGAGCATCATGAAGAATATTACTAGCAAATTTAAGTCTAACCCACTTCCTATGCATAGGGGTTTTGTGAGCAAACAACTTATGGGAACAATAATCAACTAGCATAGGAAGGCAAAACAAGCATAACTTCAAGATTTTCAACACATAGAGAGGAAACTTGATATTATTGCAACTCCTACGAGCATATATTCCTCCCTCATAATAATTTTCAGTAGCATCATGAATAAATTCAACAATATAACCATCACATAAAGCATTCTTTTCATGATCTAGAAGCATAGAAAATTTACTACTCTCCACATAAGCAAAATTCTTCTCATTCGGAATAGTGGGAGTGTTATAAGAAACTCGGATACTATAAATTGTTTCCACATTAAAAGAGTAATGTTCAGAAAAAGGGTAATCATAATCATGACAATTTTTATAAATATAATCATCACTACTTTTTATAGCATAAGTGTCATCACAATAATCATCATAAGTAGCAACTTTGTTCTCATCATAATCAATTGAAACCTCTTCCAAGATAGTGGAATCATTACTAAATAAAGTCATGACCTCTCCAAATCCACTTTCATAATTGTCACAATCAGATTCAACACCTTCCAAAATAGTGGGATCATTACTTCCTAAAGTTGACACTCTTCCAAACCCACTTTCATCAATATAATCATCATAAATAGGAGGCATGCTATCATTGATGAAGTCATGTACCTAGGGTAGGGTCATGGACCTGTCTATGGTGCCCTCCCCAAGGACATATCCTAAACAAAACACCTTTCAGTCGACCTGGAAGGATTCCACTCGACGGACCTGAAGACACTCGACCACCAGCCAACCACTCGACCGCCAGAAGATCTACAGTCAGTCTGCACGTAAACGGTCGGTCATTAAGTGGTTTTATGGTCATCATAGCACTTTATGTGGGACGTTACCAGTAACTCCCTCTGTTAATGTAACTTAATCCCTACATAATCGAGGGTTGAGGGTCCGCGAACTCTATATAAGCCACCCCCCTCCTCAATGTAAAGGGTTCGCACTCAGTAACTTATACGCACATAATACAATGACCGCCTCCGGCTCGAGACGTAGGGCTGTTACTTCTCCGAGAAGGGCCTAAACTCGTAAACATCTTATGATACAACTACTCCATAGCTAGGATCTTGCCTCTCCATACCTACCCCCCCATTCTACTGTCAGACTTAGAACCACGACAGTTGGCGCCCACCATGGCGCAGGTGTCTTAGCGACTTGTTGGAGAAGTTGCATTTTTTCCGATCCCATTCATCATGGTTTCAGGCGGAATTTTGGTTGAGGGCTGCGAGATCCGTCTCGGCGTGCTCACGTTCATCGCCGACGACTCCGCTTGGTTGCAGGAGGCTCCAATCGACGTTGACGCACTCCCCGTCCGCGGGGCAATGCACTTTCGCTGCGTCTGCAAGGCGCCCTCCTGCGGCAGCCGTCGACCCAAGAACGGTCGGCCTCAGTGCCGCCCTCCCTCCTGGGCTCGCGCACAGCAAGCGCCCAATGATCGAGGCTTCATCGGTGGGTGAGGCACACGGTGGCCCGCCACGGCACTCCCAAGTCGCGTAATCGAGCCCGACGAATCTCTCTACTACTGCTCGATCTGCCGACCGCTCATGAGATCGTGATCCGAGTGTGACAAAGAGCGATCCAACAAGCGGAGGTTCTCGATGGTCGGCGGACCACACAGTCCTCCTGGTTTTCCCTCACGACGGAGGCGCTGGCGAGGCGAGCCGCGAGGTTCACGAAGAGTACCAGCCCGAGCCCTCACTTCGCTATAGAGGGAGGAGCTTCACCGCCAAACATGGATGCGCTTCACACTCCTATCGTTGAGAAACCCCAAGGCTCGTGGCCTTAGAAGATGCGCTTGGCCATCTTAGCTGAGCGCACTCGATCGAAAATCTCCAGCGAGTGCTCGATTTAACGAGCGCAATAACGGGTCCCGCTGTCCAATCGACATCAACTCTTTCCACAACCGACTCAGTATACCGAACTCCCATTCAGAATCTAGCAGCTGCAGCCCAGATAGCAGAGTCCATTCAGCCTTCCCAATGGAGGTCTGGCAGAGGCTTACTCCAGACGTAGATTTGCTCCGGCAGCAGGAGATCAAAATTCAGTTGTATCGCAGCCACGGAACAGGATTCACAGCAGATCCGCTCGCCATGAATACAGCCCAGCTTGGCACATAGCCCAAGATCGCCTCGAGGCATGAGGGACATGGAGGCCGCATGATTAGTATGAGGACCGATTCGATCGTGATGATCGACGTCGAGTGCCCACTCCTCCCCTTTGGAGTGGGTCATATGCGCCTCGACAGCAAGATGACAGACGCCAAGACAAAGTGTTGGGCGAAGGATTCCAATGACCCTGTGGAACCAGGCTTTGATGCGAGATCCACATCGCTCAAGGTCCGGTCGACAGGAACAGAGCTAACCGAGAAGGCCATGACAGAAATGCGCCCATCAGCGGCAGAGTCCACGTCTCAGGACCAGAGTGTTTTAGCAGAGACATCAGAGCTGCGGTGATTCCTCCCAACTTCAGGTTGGCGACTGGAGTTAGTAAGTTCACCTGTGAGTCCAAGCCGGATACTTGGCTTGAAGACTACTGAGTGGCTATTCAGATTGGCAGCGGCAACAATGAAGTGGCCATGAAACACCTGCCTCTTATGTTGGAGGGCTCAGCCAGAGCGTGGTTGAATCAGCTAGCACCCAGCAGCATTTACACTTGGGAAGATCTCGCCCGAGTGTTTGTCAGGACATTTGAAGGAACTTGCAAGCGGCCAGCAGGATTGACAGAGTTGCAGTCGTGTGTGCAGAAGTCGAATGAAACTCTGAGGGATAACATCCAGAGATGGATCACTTTGCACCACACAGTAGAGAATGTATCTGATCATCAGGCAGTCTGTGCCTTCAAGGAAGGCGTTAAGAACAGAGAGTTGAGTTTGAAATTCGGTCGGATCGGAGATATGACCCTGAGTCGAATGATGGAGATTTCCACCAAGTACGCCAATGGTGAAGAAGAGGATCAGCTCCGGAGTGGCAAGTACAAGTCAGCCGCTAATGAAACCGGGAGGGAACTCCAATGAAAATGTATGAAAGCCGAGCCAGCTGCTCCTGGAGAAGCCTTGGCCGTGACTCCAGGAAAGTTCAAGGGGAAGCCCAAGGGGCCTTGGAACCCCAAGAAAGTGAAAGACCAAGATGGAAATGATGTGTTGGACTTGCCATGTCACATTCACACGAAGAAAGATGAAGAGGGTAAACTCATTTACCCAAAGCATACCACTCGACAAAGGCAGTTTTCTTGATTCAGCAGCCCAGGAAGCAGCCCAAGGACAAGGAAAAGGAGTCGGACAAAGTTGAGGACAAGGAAGATAGTGACGGTGGATACCCTAAGGTCAATTCCACTCTGATGATTTTTGCTGACGTTGAAAGCAAAAGTCGATTGAAAGTTATCAACCGAGAAGTGAATATGGTCGCCCGGCGACACCCAGCTATCTCGAAATGGTCGCAGACCGCCATCACGCTCGACTCACCTGATCACCCGACACACATAGCCACCCCGGGAGGCAAGCGTTGGTGGTCGACCCACCGTCAAGGCACTCGACTAACTAAGGTTTTGATGGATGGAGGCAGTGGCCTGAACATATTGTATGCAGAGACGCTGAAAGGGATGGGCATTCCGATGTCCAAACTCAGACCAAAGAACATGAGCTTCCATGGAGTCATTCCTGAAAGAAGGCTGAGTCACTCGCCAAATTGCTCTCGATGTGGTTTTTGGTGACTACAAGAATTTTCAGAAGGAAAAGTTGACCTTGAGGTCGTGGATTTCAGAGCGCTTTATCATGCTATCCTCGGGAGGCCGGCGATGCTGCTTCATGGCTCGACCATGTTATGTATACCTCAAACCAAGATGCCAGTCCCAAAGGTGTGATCACCACCATCGCAATCGGAAGAAACCGTAAGAGTGTTTTCGTAAAGGCTCTAAGATCGCCGATGCTCGATGGCGTGGTAGAGCTGCAAGAGTACCGTAAAACTGCAGACCGAGTGATTTGTTGCGAGCCAAGAGGCCCGCCATGGAGTCAGCGTTTCAGTCGTCCGGCGAGACGAAACCGATTCATATTCACCCGACTGATCCCAATGCTGCTCCGACTCACATCTCAACAACACTCGACTCCAAATAGGAAGAAGCGCTCATCCAGTTCCTCCATGAGAACTGTGACATCTTTGCATGGAAGCCAGCTGACATGCCGGGTGTTCCCAGGGGACTGGCTGAGCATCATCTACGATTCGACTCAAAAGTTAAACCTGTCAAAGAACATCTTCGACAGTCCGCCGTCTAGAAGAGAAAGGCCATTGGCGAGGAGGTGGCTCGGCTCTTAGCAACAGAGTTTATCCGAGAGATTTACCACTCTGAGTGGCTCGCCAATGTTGTCATGGTCCCTAAGAAGGACAAGTCACTTCGCATGTGCATCAACTTCAAACATATCAATCGGGCCTGCCCAAAAGATCATTTTCCTCTCTCCCGCATCGACCAAATAGTCGACTCGACTGCGGGATGTGAGCGGTTGTCTTTCTTAGACGCCTATTCCGGGTACCATCAGATCCGTCTGTATGGACCCGACGAGATTAAAACAGCTTTCATCACTCCATTCGGATGCTTCGTTATGTCACCATTCCATTCGCCTCAATAATGCCGAGCCACGCTCATGAGGATGATTCGAAGTGTTTACTCACCAAATCACGGAATGTGGAAGCATACATGGATGACATTGTGGTCAAGTCACGGAAAGGTTCCGACCGTTGATCGACCTTGCTGAAACATTTGCCAATCTCAGAGGTATGATATCGCTTAATCCATCAAAGTGCACATCCGGAGTTCCAGCGGAAAGTTACTCGGTTTTCGCTTCCGAACGAGGAATCGACGCCAACCTAGAAAAAGTTGGCACTATACTCCAATGAAACGCCTGCATGCGTGTGCACGGCGTCCGAAGCTTATCGGATGCTTGGCCGCTTTAAGTCGATTCATCTCTCGCCTGAAAAGGCATTGCCTCTTTACCGATCGATGAAGAAGTCGACAAGTTCGAGTGGACTCAAGTCGATGCAGCGCTTGCAGAGCTCAAAGCTCGCTTCCACCCACCGGTGCTTGCTGCCCCAATCAGCAAGGAGCCGTTGTCGCTTACATTGCATCCACAGGACAAGTCGTCAAGATAAAGACTTATGGTCGAACGGGAAGAGGAAGGAAAGGCCTTCAAAGTTTAGCGCCCAAAGATATTATCTTTCTCAAGTATTAACCCCATCAAAGCAAAGATACCTCATTATCGTAAGCTTGTGTATGGGATTTATATGACCGCCAAGAAAGTTGCTCATTACTTCTCTCGATCATTCCATTACGCTGCCACGACGCCCCATTATCGAGATTTTGCACAATGAGATGCACCTGGTCGAGTGGCGAAATGGGCGATTGAACTCCTTCCCTTGATATCAAGTTTGAGGCAAAGAAAGCCATCAAGTCCTGTGCAAGAGCAGATTTCATCGCCGAGTGGATCAAACAGCAATTACCGACTCAAGTTCACTCGGAGCATCGGACCATGTTCTTTGACGGTTCCAAGATGTTGAATGGTTCTCGTGTCAGTAGTGTTGGTTTCCCGAGGAGATAAGCTCAGATATGTGCTCCAGATTCACTTTGATTCTTCCAACAATGAAGCGAATACGAAGCACTATTGTATGGGTTATGTATGGCCATTTCACTCGGCGTCCGTCGCCTCCCCGGTCTACGGCGACTCAGATTTAGTGGTTAATCAAGTGATGAAGGAGTGGACGTCAAGTCCAGCCATGACTGGTTATTGCAATGCAAGTGAGGAAGCTAGGGAAGAAGTTTGAGGGGTTAGAGCTTCATCATATACCCCGACTGAAAAATCAAGCTGCTGATGATTTGGCAAAAATAGGGTCCAAGAGGGAACCCATTCCCAGTGATGTGTTTTTGGAGCACATCCACACGCCGTCGATTCAAGAGGATCCTTTTCACTGAAGAAGCCCCACAGCCAAAAAGTGCCACTGGTCCGACTGAAGTTGAGGTCCCAGCCGTGGTCGACTTGGTCATGGAAGTCGTGGTCATCACTCCCGACTGGACGGTGCCGTACATCGCGTATATCCTAAGGAAAGAGCTCCCGGAGAACGAAGAAGAGGCTCGACAGATCGTCTGCCGATCCAAGGCCTTTACTGTGATCAAGGGACAGTTATACAGAGAAAGCACGACTGGAGTCGGCCAGAAATGCATAACGCCAGAAGAAGGTAAGATAATTCTTGATGATATCCACTCGGGGACCTGAGGTCACCATGCATCCTCTCAGACCATTGTGGCTAAAGCATACCGAGCAGGATTTTACTGGCCAAAAGCAAATGAAATTGCAAAGGAAATAGTCGACAAGTGTGAAGGATGTCAGTTCTACTCCAATATGTCACACAAACCCGCCTCAGCTCGTCTGGCCTTTCGCTGTTTGGGGGTTGGATATGATTGGGCCACTGAGAACTGGCAGAAGCAGTTTCACTCATTTGCTAGTGGCAGTCGACAACTTTACGAAGTGGATCGAAGCTAAACCTATCAAGAACCTCGGCGCGTAATCGCTATCGCTTTCATCCGAGAGTTGATATTCAGATATGGAGTTCCGCATAGCATCATCACTGACAATGGGTCAAACTTCGATTCCGACAAGTTCAAAGCCTTTTGCGCCTCTCAGGGCACGCGAGTCGACTATGCTTTAGTTGCTCACCCCGAGTCGAATGGACAAGCGTAACGAGCAAATGGTCTAATTCTCAAAGGATCGAAACCTCGGCCGATGCGTGATCTCAAGCATGCAGAGGAGCGTGGGTCGATTTAACTTCCGCTGGTTCTTTGGGGATTGAGGACCACTCCTAATCGGTCGATCGCGTAACTCCATTCTTTCTCGGTCTATGGAGCTGAAGTAGTTCTCAAATCGACCTGCTTCACAATGCACCCCGAGTCGAACTCTACTTTGAAGATGAAGCGGAGCAAGCCCGGCAAGATGCAGTCGACCTCCTTGAAGAGGAGAGAGAGATGGCCCTGATCCGCTTGACCATCTATCGCCAGGACTTGCGCCGATTTCATGCTAGAAATGTGAAGAGCCGAACCTTTCAAGAAGGAGACTTGGTCCTCCGAGTGGATCAACAGAAACCACACAAGCTCGCTCCCACTTGGGAAGGTCCTTCATCGTCACCGACTTCTCCACAATGGAGCATACCATCTTTACAACGCCGATCGCTGATTGATGAGCCTCGAGCTTGAATGCGGAGCTGCTCCGCCTTTTACACTTAAGTACTCACTCGGGTGAGATGTAATAAAAGTACTTCTGTAGTTTGTTTATCAAAGACAAGAATGTTATAATTTTCCCAAAGGATTGTTATTACTTTTCGCTTACATAAGAAATTTCCCTAGTGGGTGGCTTAGCCGAACCCGCTTTCGCCTAAGTTTGTAAAAAATCCCAGCCGAGTGGAGAGCCAGCCTCCCACTGGGGCTTAGCCGCGAATCCGCTTAGCCTAAGTATCTGAAAATCCTACCGAGTGGTGAGCCAGCCTCCCACTCGAGGCTTAGCAGAGTCCAAGTACTCGCCAAGTATCTAAAATCCCACCGAGTGGTGAGCCAGCCTCCCACTGGGGCTTAGCTATAGTCCAAGTACTCGCCTAAGTTTGAAAATCCCACCGAGTGAGGAGCCAGCCTCCCACTGGGGCTTAGCTGCAGTCCAAGTACTCGCCTAAGTATTTAATACAATGTGTGCCTTGCAAGGATGACGAGGTACAGGTCGATCGCTGCCTTCCCTTCAGAGTTACGACACAAAAATCCTCCTGAGGCTTAGCTGCAGTCCAAGATTTGCCTAAGTTTGAAAATCCTACCGAGTGGAGAGCAAACCTCCCACTGGGGGCTTAGCAGCAGTCCAAGACTACCTAAGTTTGAAAATCCCACCGAGTGGAGAGCAAACCTCCCACTGGGGCTTAGCAAGAGTCCAAGACTACCTAAGTTTGAAAAATCCTACCGAGTGGAGAGCAAACCTCCCACTCGGGGGCTTAGCAGCAGTCCAAGACTACCTAAGTTTAAAAATCCTCCGAGTGGAGAGCAAACCTCCCACTGGGGCTTAGCAAAGAGTCCAAGACTACCAAGTATCCGAAAATCCTAATGAGTGGAGAGCAACCTCCCACTGGGGCTTAGCTGCAGTCCAAGACTCGCCTAAGCACGAAATCCATTCCAATCCGCAAGGACGACGAGGTGCAGGTCGATCGTTACCTTCTCCTTCGAGCTACGCCACAAGTACAACGTATGCCCCATCCCGATCCGCAAGGGCGACGAGGTGCAGGTCGATCGTTACCTTCTCCTTCGAGCTGCGCCACAAGTACAACGTATGCCCATCCCGATCCGCAAGGACGACGAGGTGTAGGTCGATCGTTACCTTCTCCTTTGAGCTACGCCACAAGTACAATGTGCGCCCATCCCGATCCGCAAGGACGACGAGGTGCAGGTCGATCGTTACCTTCTCCTTCGTAGCTGCGCCACAAGTACAACATGCGCCCATCCCGATCCGCAAGGACGACGAGGTGTAGGTCGATCGTTACCTTCTCCTTCGAGCTGCGCCATAAGAACAATCCAACTCCATCCCTGCCGCAAGAACAACGAAGTCTAGGTCGATCGATTTTCCACCTCGAGCTGCATCTCAAACATTGAAGCATAATCCGAGTGAAGAACAAAGTTTACTCAAGGCAAAAAAGCATATTTCGACGATAAGTAAAGTTCGGATAACATCCTAAGGATGCGTAGTACCTGCACCTCAAGCCTGTTAAAGTTTATCGGTTATAGGATCACTCGGCATGCCGAGGCAAATTTAAGACTAATCATAGAAGTTTTTACTCCTCGTGGAGGACCGGAAGGCGCGATTTAACTGGTCCAGTCAATCCCATCAGCGATTCGGTGGCAGCACCAATGAAAGTCTCCATGAAAGATCGAAGTCGTACTTCTTGGTATTGGCAACTTTGATGGACGCCACCTTTCCTCTCGCGCCTCCTTGCAAGTGAACGCGACCAGGGACAGAGCGACATCCGCACCACATCCGCGTAAGACTTCTTCCATTCCTGCACTCGACTTGAACGCTATTCACCGAGTCATTAAAGACTCAAGGTCATTCTGAAGTGTTTCGCCGCCGAGTGTTGAGTCGATCCGCGACACCGCAACCTTCAATGAGCGAGGTAGTCCACCACAAGAAGAACACGAGACTCCAAATGGAGCACATTCATGGCAGCTTCATCCTTCACGGGGAGTTAATGGGGTCCAGCTTGTCTCCACTCGACTAGTCTCTTCCTCAAAGTTCGACTGAATTCGCAAACACAACTCGAGTTCAAGCTATTGGTTCTATGATGAGTCGGTGATAACAAGTCACCGATAAGAAGAATTACCTTCAAGCATGAGGAATAACTTCTTGGCGAGCCCTCCCAGATAAGCCTCTAAATCATTCCTCTTCCCCGCCATTCACCCAACCTTTGTCGCCAGAGCTATCTTGTCGCTCTTCACCACTAACCTCCTTGTTGGCCGCGTCGAGCAGCTTTCAGATTATGTTCTCTTCTTCAAGTTTTCCGATCAAGACAGCTTTTCTTCCGCGAGATTGGTTTTGTCCAAAGCCGTTTCTGCGCCTCGGCAAGGTCATGATCCTTCTTCTTCAGAGCCTCCTCCATTTTGTCTCGCAAATGACAAAGGAGATCAGAATTAGGAAGGGACAGAAAGACAAAGACAATCGTCAAGATCTCACCAGCCATACCTTTTGCTTCGCCTCTCGCCTTCGCAAGTTCTCCCGAGCAAGCTTCAAGTCAAGGTTGAGCTGGATCTGTTTGTTTTCCATTCAAATAGCGAGCCACAAGCTCGCAGGATTTCTACAAAGAATCAATCGGCGACATCAAAGATAGGTTACTTCCGAGTGACTAAGAAAAATCATTGTGTTTCTAAGACTACAAATAATCAAAATATTCGACAAGAGTCTCGAGACTACACCCAAGGGTGCAATTAGCGTGCCCCACCGATCCCATCGACTTGGTTCGATCAATCGACCTAAGAGACAAAAAAAAGAGTTCTTCAGACTACGGTCGACTGCCAGCAGTCCACCATAGTCTCGGGGACTACACCTAGTGGGTGCACTCAGCGTGCCCCCACCGGTTTAAGATTCCATTCGACATGGTCCGACCAGACCGAGTGAAGAAGTTATCAAAGAAATATAAAGTATAAAGACTACGGTCGACTGCCAGCAGTCCACCATAGTCTCGGGGACTACACCCAGTGGGTGCACTCAGCGTGACCCCACCAGTCCAAAAATTCAGTCGACACACCCAAAGGTGTACAGACACGAGGATCTTCGTAAAGAAGAGTTTTCGTAGCATATCCTAACAGTAACAAGTGGTGATCAACTAACTCGACGTTGCTCAAGAGCTGAGCAAGGCGTCAGAGGTCACCTGGCTGGCCTCCCGACCACGCTCACTTGCTCCATCATGATCCCCGCCGGCTATAGCTTCCTTGGCAGCACCCACTTGATCCTCTGGGACGTGGTGTGTGGCAAAAAGGGAGGGTGGATCAGCAGTCGACGATGAAGGCCGGACACTCGTCAACGGCATAGTGAAAGACACGGAAGTCCGAGTGGTGTTGCCACCCTCATGAACCAACACCTCGTGCAATCGATGCAACCTGAGCGGCCTTGCCGGCAGCGCCTTTCTTCCTCCTCCGCCTCAACGGCGCCTCATCATCATCATCAGGGAGATCAATGACATGAGGAGGGACTACAGGAAAGATTCAAAGTTAAAAACGGAAATCCAATCGACCAAAAGCAAAATCACAGCGATCATACCAAGGTTAGAGGTAACAGCATCTTCCATCTCCTGGTCTTCGTTCCTGACTGAGGTCTCGGAGGTGGCAGCGCTGCAGATTTCAGAAAATCAGTTGATCAGTCAACAATTCGACCAAAAGTATGTCCAAGCTGAACAAGAAAACACAAGTTCTGTTGTACCCGGAAATAGTGGGGATAGTCATCTTCATCTTGGGCAAAACCTTCGTCGGCTTTGATGGCGTCGCTCGAGGTTGCTTTGGCGCTTTCTCAGTCGGTGCCGGAGAGGTCTTCCGAGGACGTTTCGTCGACTGCCCGACAGGAGTGATAGCCTTGCCACGCTCGACCGCGGGGCCATGCGTGAGCTTGGACCGCCTTTCCATGCGAGGAGGGTCGACTTCTTCCTCCTCTTCCTCCTCCTCCTCTTCGTCGGAGCCGTCGTCATCTTCGTCCTCCGCATCGTCAGATTGCCATTCCTCCTGGCTTTCACCCCCGCTCCCTTCCTCCTCCTCAACTGGTTCTTGCGCCCCGTTGGGCATCGAGTACATCTCAGTGGTGACCTGGAAGACAATAAACAAGACAAAAGTCAATCGACCGATTCAAAGCAAACAAGGTGGAGAAAGCAGGATAACAATCAAAGATGCAGGAATCGACCTTGTCTACTTCGTAGGACTGGTCGAGTGGCGGGATCCTCCTGGCCCCTCGAGGGTTGTCCTTGTTTCCTGTGATGCCCCCAAGACATCTTTCCAACATGGCACCCTCGATTTCCTCTGGGTAGATCCGAGTGGTGTCCTCAGTGCCGGAGTACAACCACATCGGATGGTCTCGGGCTTGAAGCGGCTGGATGCATCGTCAAAGGAAGACCTCCAAGAGATCCATGCCTGTTACCCCGTCTTGAATGAGCTGGACAACTCATTCACCAACACCTTCACCGCGCCTTCTCTTCCGGATCACTTTCAAAGAAGATGGCTTGATCACTCGGTCCATGGAAAACGAGGAGTCCAATGATCGCTCAAGGCGCTATTGGTCCTTGCAATAGAACCAAGTCGACACCATCCACGGACCGACTCGGTAAGATCATGGCCGAAAAGAGCTTTTTCCTCTCATTTGGACCCCAAGACCCCACACATCTAAATCACTTGACTTCTCTCACACTCGGATTGGCCTTTTTCACCGTTTGGGAGCGACAAGTGAAAACGTGCTTGAAAAGGCCCCAATGAGGCCGGCAACCCAAGAAATTCTCAATCAGCGACACAAAAGCAGCAAGATACACGATGGAGTTGGGAGTGAAGTGGTGGAGTTGTGCCCCAAAGATGTTCAAAATCCCGAAAGAAAGGGTGAGGCGGCAGAGAAAACCCGCAATGACATGGGTGGCCAAGAGAACGACTCACCCTCCAGAGGTTGTGGCGTCCACTCCTTCCCCGGGAGCTGCGCCGTTCCATGGAGGATCCGCTCTTCATTGGCCATGTCGCCGAGGTCCTTCGGCTGATCGTCGAGCGGATCCAGCCGCTTCGATCCAGCCTCGCGGCAAGCCGCCTCGACGAGGATCCGCCTTACTGGTCGCTTCTTCCTTCGCCGCCCGACACCTTCTTCGCCCGCTCCAAAGCCGCTCTCTTGTCCTTCACCATTGTCGCCGACGAGACGCGCACGGAGCAGCAACGTGAAGGAGGAATCGCACGCGGCGGATGAATCTGGAGAAGGGAGGAGGAAAGGGGAACGCGCTCTTCAAAAACCCCCGTCCGAGGCCTTATATGAGGTTGCTTCCGAGTGACTGACTGGTAGGCCCGGACGATCCTGTCAAATCCCGCAACAGTCGCCCGCACGATACGTGGCAAAAAAGGCGGCGTGGAGATCGAGGCGTCCCTGCCTTATCCCGTCCGATTACTGCGGCTTCCTCCGCCGCGCTCGTTTCCCGAAAATTCAAATCCCGCTAAATCCGCGCGCCGCAGAGCAAATCGTCAGACAGAAGATTTCCTCCGTCCTGTCACTCGGAGTTCACCAAGTACAAAAAACACACTCGACAGATATAAAGAACGGATCAAGGCGACTAAAAAAGAAGTTGAAGACGTCACTTAAGCTTATTGATCCAGGACAAGACATGCTCATTACATGAAAAATGGGTCGGAAGAATTCTCAACTCCTTCCCCACTCAAACCTCGATCCATTCGGGGGCTACTGATGAAGTCATGTCCCTAGGGTAGTGTCATGGACCTGTCTAAGGTGCCCTTCCCAAGGACATCTCCTAAAGAAAGCACCTTTCAGTCGACCTGGAAGGATTCCACTCGACGGACCTGAAGACACTCGACCACGAGCCAACCACTCGACCGCCAAGATCTACAAATACCGCACGCAAACGGTCGGTCATTAAGTGGTTTTATGGTCATCATAGCACTTTATGTGGGACGTTACAAGAACTCCTCTCTTAATGTACCTTAATCCCTACATAATCGAGGGCTGGAGGGTCCGCGAACTCTATATAAGCCACCCCCTCAAGGTAAAGGGTTCGCACCCAGAACTTATACGCACATAATACAATGACCGCCTCCGAGCTCCGAGACGTAGGGCTGTTACTTACTCCGAGAAGGGCCTGAACTCGTAAACATCTTGCATATACAACTACTCCATAGCTAGAATCTTGCCTCTCCATACCTACCCCCCATTCTACTGTCAGACTTAGAACCACGACAATCATCATAATAAATTTGCATATCAAAACTTGGGAGGTTAAAAATATCATCTTCATAAATCATAGCATCCCCAAGCTTGGGACCAACATTAATTGCAGCAAATATATTCTCAAACATGTCATTCTCATCAAACATAGCATCCCCAAGCTTGGGCCTTTTCATATTATAAGCATAATCACTCTCATCATTAATAGCATGGATAGCACCAATAGTATAGCAATTATAATCATCACAATCAGTAATAGGAGCAACATCATTTGGGAGGGATACCTTTTTACCTTTGCTTCTTCGTCTTTTCTTTTTCTTCTTCACATCCTGTGTGGGTTTAATCCTCTTTTTGGATCTCCTTATTAATGAGATTGGTTGAATAGAAGGCTCCTCCTCGTTACCCGATTCATCATAAGAAATAATAGGAGGATATTGGGAAATCTCTTCCCTTTCATTAGTATTATCTTCATCTTCTATTTGTTTTCTTGTCTTTGTGTAATTGGCAATATAAGGATTTTCAATGCAATTCACCGCACAATACATAAAAATTTCCTCTAGATCAAAATCAAGAACTTTATCAACAACAAATTCTGGCATATCCTTAGTTATACGTTTCATTTCTTCATAACCCAAAAGAAACTAAGTTCATTATGATGTGCAAGGGAAATCAAGTCATCACAATTTTTGGACACGATACGATCATGAAACAATTTGCATTGGATATTTAAATGACCATGTTCCTTGCAAAGTTCACAAGGATGATTAAGAAAATTTAATTTTTCAGCACAAACATCCAGCCTTTCTTGCAACCATTTGGTTTCTAAATACTTATGCCTCTTGCAAAATCTATCTTCCCTATTTGGTGTGTACTTGCAAACTCTATGCACTCCACAAAAGTTGACATGCTTATAAGAGACATTTTCATCATGACTAGTGCAATCATCATTAGTACTATGGATATTCAAAGAGTTCATACTAACAACATTGCAATCATGCTCATCATTCAAAGATTTAGTGCCAAAAATTTTAATGCATTCTTCTTCTAACATTTTGGCACAATTATTGGAATCCTTATTTTCATGAAAGATATTAAAAAGATGTAGCATATGAGGCACCCTCAATTCCATTTTTTTTTCTAGTTTTCTTTTATAAACCACACTAGTGATAAAACAAGAAACTAAAAGATTCGATTGCAAGATCTAAAGATATACCTTCAAGCACTCACCTCCCCGGCAACAGCGACAGAAAAGAGCTTGATGTCTACTACACAACCTTCTTCTTGTAGACGTTGTTGGGCCTCCAAGTGCAGAGGTTTGTAGGACAGTAGCAAATTTCCCTCAAGTGGATGACCTAAGGTTTATCAATCCATGGGAGGCGTAGGATGAATATGGTCTCTCTCAAGCAACCCTACAACCAAATAACAAAGAGTCTCTTGTGTCCCCAACACACCCAATACAATGGTAAATTGTATAGGTGCACTAGTTCGGCGAAGAGATGGTGATACAAGTGCAATATGGATGGAAGATATAGGTTTTTGTAATCTGAAAATATAAAAACAGCAAGGTAACTATTGGTAAAAGTGAGCACAAACGATATTGCAATGCGTTGAAACAAGGCCTAGGGTTCATACTTTCACTAGTGCAAGTTCTCTCAACAATAATAACATAATTAGATCATATAACTATCCCTCAACATGCAACAAAGAGTCACTCCAAAGTCACTAATAGCGGAGAACAAACGAAGAGATTATGGTAGGGTACGAAACCACCTCAAAGTTATTCTTTCTGATCAATCTATTCAAGAGTCTGTAGTAAATAACACGAAGCTATTCTTTCCGTTCGATCTATCATAGAGTTCGTACTAGAATAACGCCTTAAGACACAAATCAACCAAAACCCTAATGTCACCTAGATACTCCAATGTCACCTCAAGTATCTGTGGGTATGATTATACGATATGCATCACACAATCTCTGATTCATCTATTCAACCAACACAAAGAACTTCAAAGAGTGCCCCAAAGTTTCTACCAGAGAGTCAAGACGAAAACGTGTGCCAACCCCTATGCATAAGTTCACAATGTTATGGAACCCACAAGTTGATCACCAAAACATACATCAAGTAGATCTCGTGAATACCCCATTGTCACCACAGATAAGCACATGCAAGACATACATCAAGTGTTCTCAAATCCTTAAAGACTTAATCCGATAAGATAACTTCAAAGGGAAAACTCAATCCATTACAAGAGAGTAGAGGGGGAGAAACATCATGAGATCCAACTATAATAGCAAAGCTCATGATACATCAAGATCGTGCCAAATCAAGAACACGAGAGAGAGAGATCAAACACATAGCTACTGGTACATACCCTCAGCCCGAGGGTGAACTGCCCCTCCTCGTCATGGAGAGCGCCGGATGATGAAGATGGCTACGGTGAGGATCCTCCTCGGCAGGTGCCGAACGGGTCTAGATTGGTTTTGGTGGCTACAGAGGCTTGCGACGGTGGAACTCCCGATCTAGGTTATGTTCTGGGGATTTCTGTATATATAAGAGGTTTTGGCGTCGGGAACAAGTCAGGGGGGTCTCCGAGGTGGCCATGAGGTAGGGGGCGCACCCAGGGGGTAGGGCGCGCCCCCACCCTCGTGGGTGCCTTGGGACTCTTCTGGTCCATCTCCGATGCTCCGTGGGCTTCTTCTGGTCCAAAAATAATCTCCGTCAATTTTCAGGTCAATTGGACTACGTTTGGTTTTCCTTTTCTACGATACTCGAAAACAAGGAAAAAACAGAAACTGGCACTGGGGTTAATAGGTTAGTCCCAAAAATCATATAAAATAGCATATTAATGCATATAAAACATCCAAGATTGATAATATAATAGCATGGAACAATCAAAAATTATAGATACGTTGGAGACGTATCAGTCCGTCACCTAGCTGTGCATCAAGGACATAATTCTTCTGTGCGGAAATGAGGAAAATCCTCAGATCACGGACCAAGTCCACATCTTTGCTACTATCATCTTTCAACTTATTTTTCTCTAGGAACATATCAAAAATAAACGGGGAGTTACATCGCGAGCTATTGATCTACAACATAATTTGCAAATACTATCAAGACTAAGTGCATGATAAATTAAGTTCAATTAATCATATTACTTAAGAACTCCCACTTAGATAGACATCCCTCTAGTCATCTAAATGATCACGTGATCCACATCAACTAAACCATGTCCGATCATCACGTGAGATGGAGTAGTTTTCAATGGTGAAAATCACTATGTTGATCGTATCTACTATATGATTCACGTTGGACCTTACAGCATCAGTGTTCCGAGGCCATATCTACATATGCTAGGCTCGTCAAGTTTAACCCGAGTGTTCTGCATGTGCAAAACTTGCTTGCACCCATTGTATGTGAATGTAGAGCTTATCACACCCGATCATCACGTGGTGTCTCAAAGACGACGAACTCAGAGTAACGGTGCATACTCGGGAGAACACTTATACCTTGAAATTTAGTGAGGGATCATCTTATAATGCTACCGCTGTACTAAGCAAAATAAGATGCAAAAAGGATAACATCACGTGCAATCAAAATATGTGACATGATATGGCCATCATCATCTTGTGCCTTTGATCACCATCTCCAAAGCACCGTCATGATCTCCATTGTCACCGGCTTGACACCTTGATCTCCATCGTAGCATCGCTGTCGTCTCGCCAACTATTGCTTCTACGACTATCGCTACCTCTTAGTGATAAAGTAAAGCAATTACATGGCGATTGCATTTCATACAATAAAGCGACAACCATAAGGCTCCTGCCAGTTGCCGATAACTTCTACAAAACATGATCATCTCATACAACAATTTATATCTCATCACGTCTTGACCATATAACATCACAACATGCCCTGCAAAAACAAGTTATACGTCCTCTACTTTGTTGTTGCAAGTTTTACGTGGCTGCTACGGGCTTCTAGCAAGAACCGTTCTTACCTACGCATCAAAACCACAACGATTTTCCGTCAAGTGTGTTGTTTTAACCTTCAACAAGGACTGGCCGTAGTCAAACTCGATTCAACTAAAGTTGGAGAAAGCACACTCAGCACACATGCGTAGCGGCACGTTGGTAGAACCAGCCTCATGAACGCGGTCATGTAATGTCATCCGGCCGCTTCATCCAACAATACCGCCAATCAAAGTAAGACGTTGGTGGTAAGCAAGATGACTATTATCGCCCACAACTCATTGTGTTCTACTCGTGCATATAACATCTACGCATTGACCGGCTCGGATGCCACCGCTAGAAACGCAGATTTCAAAAAAATTCCTACGATCACGCAAGATCTATCTAGGAGATGCATAGCAACGAGAGGGGAAGAGTGTGTCTACGTACCCTCGTAGACCGAAAGCGGAAGCGCTTAGTAACGCGGTTGATGTAGTCGAACGTCTTCACGATCCAACCGATCCAAGTACCGAACATACAACACCTCCGTGTTCAGCACAAGTTCATCACGATGACGTCCCTCGAGCTCTTGATCCAGTTGAGGACGAGGGAGAGTTTCTTTAGCACGATGGCGTAGTGACGGTGATGATGAAGTTACGGCGCAGGGCTTCACCTAAGTACACTACAACGATATGACCGAGGTGTGTAACTATGGAGGGGGCACCGCACACGGCTAAGACAAATCTTGGAGTGCCTTTGGGGTGCCCCCTGCCCACGTATATAAAGGAGGCAGGGAGAGAGGCCGGCCCCCTAGGGGCGCGCCAAGAGTATGGAGTCCTACTAGGACTTCCATGTCCTAGTTGGAATCCCTTTCCTTTTCGGAGTAGGAGAGAAGGAAAGAGGGAAAGAGAGAGGGAGTAGGAAAGGGCAAGGGGGGCGCCGCCCCCTTCCCCTAGTCCAATTCGGACCCATGGGGGCGCTACCTCCCCTTGGCCTGCCTCCTCTTTTCCTGTATGGCCCAATAAGGCCCATTACTTCTCCCGGTGAATTCCCGTAACTCCCCGGTACTCCGAAAAATACCTGAATCACTCGGAACCTTTCCGATGTCCGAATATAGCCTTCCAATATATGAATCTTGACCTCTCGACCATTTTGACACTCCTCGTCATGTCCGTGATCTCATCCGGTACTTCAAACGAACTTCGGTCATCAAATCACATAACTCATAATACAAATCGTCATCAAACATTAAGCATGCGGACCCTACGGGTTCGAGAACTATGTAGACATGACCGAGACACATCTCCGGTCAATAACCAATAGCGGAACCTGGATTCTCATATTGGCTCCTACATATTCTACGAAGATCTTTATCGGTCAAACCGCATAACGACATACGGTGTTCCCTTTGTCATCGGTATGTTACTTGCCCGAGATTCGATCGTCGGTATCATCATACCTAGTTCAATCTCGTTACCGGCAAGTCTCTTTACTCGTTACGTAATGCATCATCCCATAACTAACTCCTTAGTTACATTGCTTACAAGGCTTATAGTGATGAGCATTACCGATAGGGCCCAGAGATACCTATCTGAAACTCAGAGTGACAAATCCTAATCTCGATCTATGCCAACCCAACAAACACCTTCGGAGACACCTCTAGAGCATCTTTATAATCACCCAATTAAATTGTGACGTTTGATAGCACACAAGGTGTTCCTTCGGTATTCGGGAGTTGCATAATCCCATAGTCAGAGGAACATGTATAAGTCATGAAGAAAGCAGTAACAATAAAACTGAACGATCAATATGCTAAGCTAACGAATGGGTCATGTCCATCACATCATTCTCCTAATGATGTGATCCCGTTCATCAAATGACAACACATGTCTATGGTTAGTAAACTTAACCATCTTTGATTAACGAGCTAGTCAAGTAGAGGCATAATAGGGACACTTTGTTTTGTCTATGTATTCACACATGTATCAAGTTCCCGGTTAATACAATTCTAGCATGAATAATAAACATTTATCATGATATAAGGAAATATAAAATCACAACTTTATTATTGCCTCTAGGGCATATTTCCTTCACCGTTGTCTACCATATTCTGGCCATTGGCTTTCTTTTATAAAAAAATGATTACGCTTAGATTTTGAAATTGTTCTAGCAATGCTTGCTTATTAAATTCTTCCTTAGTAAACTTTAGTATGTTCTAAAAAAATTATGTGTACTCACAACTTAGTGTCCCCTGCTAAAAAGATCTCCCATCTTCTTTGATTATTGCAATAGATCACCTGAGCTACCAGAATAGTGGGTTATCAAACTTCCAAAAGTACAGTACTTAAGCATCTTTAGGCCAACGAAGTTGCTTTCTTGATTCTTTCAAATACATGCTACCAGCCTACCACATGCTAGATTTGGGCTCTATTTTGATTTCAGTATGATCATGAGAGAAAATAAGCCATTTAAATTGAGTGCATGCAAATATTTTGTTTCTCGTTCTGAGCTTCTGTCACATCGATGAACAATGGATATGGAATAGAAAACGTAACCAGCTTTCCCCAGGTGAAGAATTGTCTACACATGTGAGCCTCGGGTACATCCTCCTCAAGTTACTTCTATCGCTAAAAGACCCGGTCCATTCAGTTGTTCTCCATTTATCCCTGAAGATAGCAAAGCATGCTTTATTTTGTTTACAAAAAACTGTTGCAGAATCAGTTTAATTTTGTTGGTGGGCAATGCCTCTATATTACCGGGTACATACATAGCCTTTTCAGATTCATCTTCTACCATGCTAGATCATCCTATCCACCTGAACAATTACCGAAGGGTTTAGTAGTAGGAGCAATTTTATCTGGAGTACCTTGTACGTAGAATGAGCTGTCCACTGCATAGACTGTTGTTTCTTTCAATTTTGGTTCCATAACATATTTCTGGTTTTATGTTTAAAATGATGTCAGAACTAGAAATTGGGCCCATATATCTGTTATTGAAACTGAAGGTTCACCATTAACAATGGTATATCGTTCCCAAATCTCATGTTTAAATTAGATGATGGTCGACTCCACTGCAATCTTAAGTATGTTGTCTACTGGATACATGGTTGATGATCTTACATAAGGGTAAGTCTGCACTCTGCACAGGTTCAACGTTTTTGATAA
This sequence comes from Aegilops longissima, assembly GCA_021605205.1. Taxonomy (NCBI): domain Eukaryota; kingdom Viridiplantae; phylum Streptophyta; class Magnoliopsida; order Poales; family Poaceae; genus Aegilops; species Aegilops longissima. The sequence goes on from CM038676.1 coordinate 495,881,018, forward strand.
AATGACTTTTGTATTTCATGGTAAATGCAGCTTACTTAAGAAATACGATCTATTTTGGTACCGGTGGCCCATGTATAGCTCTGATGTTCAAATGTACAAAATCTGCACACATTCGATCCCGTACAATCAATAATAAAGCACGGATTGGTTCTCCGGGTTCACCGTCGTGGTTTTTTTGCCAAAAGTCCATGTGCCTTTTAGTATTCAACCCGCAGTCACGTCCTAATTGAATAACGATCCGTGATCAAAAAAAGTGTCCCGAGCATATGCTGCATCGCCCCCGCCGCTTGGCCTTGCTCAGCACCGGCGCAGCCCACCCCGCCGCCTGACCTCGCCTCGCACCGGAGGCGACCACCACCATCCTCGCCGCTCCCTCCCCTCCCCTCCCCCAGCCCAATCTAGATGTCTAACCTGCCCCCTCCCATCTCTGAGCATAGCATGCTCCGTCGGCGGCGGCGGCAGCGGCGGCTCCTTCTGGCCGGATTGAGGCGCGGAGACCCATGCTCCTCTCATCTGGTTGGATCGCCTCCTCCGGTAGGATCTCCTCTCCGAGCTGGATGTTGAGCACGAGATCCCTGCTCTATGGATCGCCTCCCCTCATACGGTCACCCTGACGCGGCGACCCTGCATCCTGAGACCACCAACGCCGCCTCCTTCGACCACGGAAGGCACCTAGATGCACGTCATGGATGAGGTCAGGGCAACCTCCCCCACAGGCCAGTTTATATCAAATTAAGCTTTCTATTTTCTTCGAATCTTTAGTTTTGCAGATTAGTTTTGTCGATGACGGCAAGGTGTTTGATGGAAATCCAACCTGACTGTACGCTTGCTATGTAGATATTTTATATGTCCACAAGGCATTTGATGACAATCCAAACAGGTATTTGATTATTCTCATATGACTCTCAATGTTATGACTAGATTAGTTCATTTAACTAATCATGTTCAGGTTTTTTAGGCACTGTATGTTATCCCTAACCAATTGCAGAGGTTGCAGTACAAACATGTAGGATACAGATGCATTCTATAGTGTTCTTCATGATGGCTGTACTGACGGACATGATTGCCCTTGTCTAAATACTAAGATCCAACTTTACATGCAGGTGAGGAATTAGTAATCTTCTTTCGCATGTTTTGTCTTCTTTACCACTTCAAATTTGTTTCCACTTTCTGCAGTCGTACCCATGCCAATTTGTTGGAGCAGAGATCATCTGACTTAACTGAGTCTAAGTCAGAGGGATGTCCATCCATGCCGCATCGGACGACAATGAAATCTAGAGAGGCTCTATGGCTCAGGTCGCCACGAAACCAGCGGCCCATCCGGCTCCTTGTGACACAAGTGAAGGAAACAACATGCAAGGTGTACAGAAACAGCGTGGGATCGACCAGAACGATACCGCCTGGGCCGGATGGTACGCGTTGCTCTGCTCGTGACCTCATGTAAATATCAATAGTCCGCCTTTCTCTTGTCATCTTCCACACGAATAAGAACACTGGAATTGATTGAACCCCCACCATCTAATTTCGTTGGAACTTGATCAATTTCCCTTTTTCTCATGGAAAAAGCATCTGATTGAACTTGATCAAATATCCTTTTTTTTCTTATAGAAGAAGCAACTGAGATGGAATTATGGAAGAAGAGGCTAACACCACACACATCCAGATTCCAGTAAGTACTAGAATTTTCTGAATTGAACATATAAATGATGAAAGGGTGGTAGGCATTCTCAGGCCATCCACGCGTCCGCCCTTTGCAAATCTTGTTCATTTTCACGTCACTCCCTCCCTAGCTTATGTCGATGACGCCTGGGCCCGGTCGTGTGGCCCTTTGTGTCCCAGCGTGAAGCGAGCGAGCGACAAATATCTCCCTCGCCAGCCCATCTCTCTCTCCCTCGTCTCTTCTCATCCACCTCCTCCCTCCGTTCACCCCTCTCGGCCGCAGCGCCTGCACCGGCGTGGGATGGAAGCGGCCGCCAGCGTGAGAAGCTCGGCCTCCTCCTCACCTCCCCCTGTCTCCTCTCATCCACCGGGACAAGCCGAGAAGCGGAGGAGAAGGCCGGAGGCTGAGAAGGGACGAGCGGCGCACGCGAGAGGCAGCCCTACCTATCTATCTAAAATTCTAAGTGGACTCGGAGCTCGGCCACGCCGGTACCCTCCCTCCCTCCCGGATCCATCGGTTGGATCGAATCGCTCTGCGCCGGGTTTCGTGGCTGATTGATTAATTTGCCGTTTCTTGCGTGCGCAGATCGGGCGGGATGGACGAGCTGGACCTGGACGGCGACGAGAGCGCTGCCAGGCCCGACTTCGCCTGCCCCTACTGCTATGAGGAGCTCGACCTAGACGACGGCCGCTGGCTGAGGCGCCCAAAAAATAAATTCCACAGCCTCCCTTGCGCTTCGGCCTCCTGTTGTGCGCGGATATTCCCTGCTGTTTCCGTTCACCTTCAAGTTCAACCATGGGTTGCAACGGCCAGAGGACCATGGTATGTGGATGACGAATCTCGCCTCTCCCAGTGACAAGAGATTTTTGATTGATCAACACCAACGAGGATGCAGCCTTGCACATATTTCTGTCAGATTTGATTTTACTCACATTATAGTTCATACATTGAATTATTTTATCCTATTTCCTTTAGGTTTATATTTAGGCTATTCTTTTTTCCCTTTTCAGATGTATGTCATGTACGTATAGCCATGGTTCTAAAACATCTCCATTCCTTTTCTTGGTACCAATTTTCTTTGATTCAGTTATTTGACTAAATGGTTACATGGGTATTTCCTTTAGGTTTTCAGTGGCTATAACTACAACTGCAGTTTTAACTCATGCGATTGAAGATGGTGTTGATCGGCAACTTCCAGATTTCTTTTGGCCCTGTTTTCCTGATGGAGAGGTGCTCACCTTTGGTTGATCCTTTAATGATCGTTTGATTGGATCCCTTTGCATGATTTCATCTGACCTCTATGTCTTCATTGAAGATGGTGTTGGTCGGCAACGTCCAGATTTCTTTGTGCTTTCTGGTACCTCTAAAATAAGATTATTACTATGAATTCATCAGTTAAGCTTCTTCTCTATTCGAATTAAATCTGAGAAGACCCTGGAGCAACGACCTCTATGTCTTCATTCAGTTATTAGGCTTGGGCAGGCCAAACCTGCAAAGTTCGGTGAAGATTTCAAAGTACAGGTAGATTACTTTGTGTTGCCTATAGTCCTATAACTAATATTGTTTCATTATAAACGTCCTTTATGTCTTGCTTCAGTTATAAGGCTTGGGCAGGCCAAATCTGCAAAACTCGACGAAGATTTCAAACTACAGGTACATTATTTTGTGTTTCCTACAATCCTGTAACTTTTTTTTTGTATTCTAAATGTTTGTATGGCTAGATTTCTCTAGGATGACCCAAACAATAGACTGCAGGTAGGCTGTGCATGAGACTATAGGGAAAATATCAGGTGATACCATGTCTTAGGTGCTCCCATGATACGAGCTTCTGGTCCGTTGGATCTCAGATCCAACGGCTCCTAGGAGGTTCTGAAATACTGCCGTACTTGTTTGCAATTTTTGGACTTGAAAAGGACTTTTTTGCAAAATGTTGAAAGCCTTCCAGGAACCGTTGGATCTCAGATCCAACGGCTCCTAGGAGCTCGTATCATGGGAGCATATAAGGCTCCGTATCACCTGAGACTATAGACATGCACATGATGTGGATCTGCTTACAATAATTTTGCAATACTGAGATTTGTTTAGATGCTCACTTTTCTTACTGATATTGCTTAATAATTTTTTTTGTGCCATATACGCATTAAATTGCGTCATGCCAATCAGCACACCCTGGGAGTCCTCTCCTCCAACGCCTCTGCCTCACCCAACTATCTGGAGGTAATTAGTTTGATCTGCTTTGGGTGAAGATGCCCTCTAACATGTGGCTTCTTAGTTGGACACGTTTATGTTCATGCATGATGCTCTTGCGGTGTTTATTGATTATCAATAGATCTGAGAAATTCTTTTTTTGCTTAAAAGTTTAATTATGCGTCTTTTCCTGCAGTTAAGTTCCTGCAAAAAAGGGTGAGTTCAACTTATAGTTGTAGCTAATATATGATTCAGGTTGTGATCATTGATTCATATGGTTAGTTGGTTTCTGAGAAAAAGATACACACGCTTTCTTGACGGTCAAGGAGTTTCAGATAGATCTGAGAAACTCTTTTTTTGCTTAAAATTTTAATTGTGCGTTTTTTTCTGCATTTAAGTTCCTGGAAAAAAAATGGTGAATTCATCTTAGAGTTGTAGCAGTCCATGTTTTCTGACAATAGGAGCGCCCATGTATTATGACTCAGGTTTGTAAATAGTCATCCATACCATAGGTACGTATGTTAATGCAGAAGCACCACTATTGAATTAAACATATTAACTGTGTCAATCTGAACATTTTAGCAAGTTCATGCATTAACCTTAGGGTCCATCAACGAAACAAAGCCAATCATATGAATTGAAGTAGCTGCTGAAATAAAATGGAAAGAACAAAGAGAAAATTGATGGATATCTATATGAAAATTCAGAGAATGGGATAGGAGAGGTGGTTCTTCCCAACAGGAAAAAGAGTGGAGTATAGTACTGCTATCCTGCCTTTTCTACTACAATCCCAGTTAGCATAATAATATGACATGTAAAATCATATTTTTGATACAATTATGATTCAAGCGACATGAACAATTATCCGTGAAATTCACTTCTAAACCCTGGTTTTATTTAGTTCTAACTTCAGGATACCCAGTTCTAATGTGACATGTAATCAGTCTGTCGTGATGGAAAAAGTTAAGATCCCAACAAAAAGTGCTTCTTGATGCTATGATGCAGCAACTTAACCTTCCAAATTGCAGTTTACTAAACAGGAAGTGCTTCTTGATGCTATGATACATCTTTTTGATGCTATGATGCAGAAACTTGATGCTATGGGCAAGTGATTCATGCTGCTCTTGGTTCTTCTGTATACTTGAAATAAGGAACAATATTCCAAAGTATGATAGTGTTTGGTTAAAACATGTACCTCGGTCCATTACTTCAGTTTCTTCTTTGTGTTTTCTGCTTTTCTACTTCTTTGGTCTGCTTTACACAATTTACATGGCTTTCGAGTCCTTTTATTTAGGACCAGGGAAAAAACTCTAATTGTTAACTTTGTATTTTCCCACTGACTAGCGCATATGTTGCCTAGGCGCATGCCTAGGCAAGCTTAAACAATGCGTTCTGTTTTGGCCTAGCGCCTAGGTGCTTACACCCTTTCCCCCTACTGATTTAAGAGATGTGGAGATTTTTTAGGGAGGTGTTGCTCGCTTTGTTGTTCAGAGCACATAAGAAGTATGTGCAAGTATACATCACCGATGTTATTTTACTTACTTGCAATTACAGTTTATTTTAAAACACACTTGGAGAACATCTGCTCGTGCTTACAATGCTCTATGAGGGAAATAATAGATCAACACTTGATTTTTTTTCTCCTTTTGAACGGTTGTCAGGACCTCGCTGGCAGATCCCTCAGCTATCAGGGAAGGCAGCCATCAGCGGAGATTGAGGGTGCCTCTCCGGCGAGCGTGCTCGTGTCGTGGTGGTTTCCCACATCTCAGCAGCGTGGGGGAGGCGGTGTCCTCTGCAGCTAGGTCTACTTGCTGGCGACCTCACCATCACACTGCAGGTATGCTAGCTCTTCTATTAATGCAAAAAGGAGATGCTCAAATGGATTGAGTGGTGCCCTCCTACTCCTTTTATAATCATGAATCCTTATCGGTCCTACTAAACTGTAACTCATGTTTCTTTTTGGAAATAATATTTTGGAGATTCCTAACCTGGCCAAGGGAATGTATTGCCCACCTACAGTGAGAGACATATATGAAATAGGTCCTACTAAACACCTAAAAGGATGAGTTACAGTAGGTGTGCATATAGTACTAACATTTTTGCTATCTTTATGCTCCTTCATATGGATGGGAACTAAAAGGATGATGATATTATACTACCTTCCAATATAGGGTGGCGCATATTTAAGAAAATCACAGCTAAGCATGTCACTTTCTAGAAAGGCGCTTGACTGGAATGTATATGTATATAGTTAATAAAATCATAGTGACTGATTTTTGAATTCCTCTATTATTTAGATTAGAGGTGTTTGCATGCATATTAGCCAAGTGATCGGTCCTTCCAGCTCAAAAGAGAAAGTGACCGATGTTTTGGCATATTTTCCTATTAGGAATAAATGGATGTGCCCATGCACATATGCACACAGATTTCAGGTTATAGTGTAATTAGGAAACAGATGATACCTCATTGTGTCGTCTTGGTCTGAGAAGAGGGGATATATGGTGAATATATATGTTCCACCCGACCATTAATTTCAGAGAAAAGGACATGCACTTCAGTAGCAAAAAATTGATTGTCATGTACTATCTGTAATGCTAAGCATTTATTTGCTAATATCTCCTCATCTGAATCTGTATTTTGTGCCATTTGGCCTTTTAACTATATGGGCATCCGCAGATGGTATGAAAACCAAGATATGCCAGAGATAATAACTATACGGGCTGCTCCAGATGGACTAAGAGAAAGGAAACATATCCTAGGCCTACATGCTAATATTGTACACCAATGAATGCTTCACTTATTTATACTTAATCAGTTGTGTAACAATAAGCGCGGTATTAGCTTTTGTACCCATGTTCATGGTTGGAATACTTTTCTGCAATCTGTGACACATTTGCTTCAGTTTCCATATGTCTTGCTTCATGCTATCAACATTGTTAATATTTTATCTTTATCTTTCTTTCCCTTTATAGCCTACTTGAATGGATATGGTTCGTGAGAGGCCATTTATTATGCATCAGGTCTTGAAGGTGGATGTTGCTTGTTTAGATATCTATGATTCCAAATTATTAAAAACGGTTCATGTCATAATGGATGCTATTTTATTGAGAGTGGCTTCGGACAATATGGCATGAACATATTTGTTTTCTCTTTGGCCAATAATGAAATTATCTTTGTGCATATAAAATGTTTATAGATACCATAATTCTTAGTTCTAATTAGCTTCTTACGTTAACCGGTTTAAGCCATTCTACTATCTGAAATACAATCCATACTCCACATTGCATCGTCTTTCCATTTATGTTTCCTACTTATTCACTACGAACATCGCTTCTAACTCGCTTCTTGCGCCATTGGCGCAACCAGGTCATCTAGTTGTAGTAAAGCTTGGCAACTACAGAATACATTGTCTCGAGGTATAATAACACTTGATTCTCTAACAATCGTTGATTCATTAATTGCAGCAGGGTGAACCCAAGGCCCCTCCTGTGAATCCCATTGCTTACAATTATTTCATGATTGAGATCTTGAATTTAACATTTAGTATTTTCTTGTTTATTTTCTTTCTTTTGGAGGAGAACAAGATGCAGCTTGTAATGTGTGAATTTACAACTTTAGTTGAATAAACAGAATATATCAATTGTAAGTTGATGTATAGAAAATTCAATCCTTGCATAGGTTTTGTATTATATATAGTTAACTCAGTATAGTTAACATTTTTCCATCTTTCTCCGGGAGCTCTTCAGATATCATCTACACCTCAGACAAGTAACATTAACTTGCTAAAAGCAAGAAAAGTAACACAAGGTTTGCAAGTTTGACAAAGTTTCCCTCCGTTCTTGAATGTAGCTATTTTTATTTTCTTTTTATTCAGACTGTTGTTGGCATGTCGACAAAAATATTAACTGCACATTGTTGCCAGCTGTGACGTTTTGTCAAAGTTGAATAGAAGAAAGTGGATTTGTAAACAGAGTGACAACGCCAATTATTTTTCTCCTGGTGTGCTAGATCAAAAGGAAAAGGAGGAAGTATGTTCATGCACTGGAAGTTTTACTGAGTCATGATGCACATTGAGTTAGTGCTGTGTTTCCTTTTCTTTTGAGACAATTGTTGTATAATGGAAAAGGTACACTACCGTTGGGGTGAAACCCATCATATTTCTAATGGTATATAACCAAAATCGGGGTGAGACAAGATATTATACTGAAAGTTTCAGGTTTGCGAGCATAAATTGATTCTTTTTTCCTGTTGCAATGCACGTGCAAGTTTGGCATACAACGATGATATCTAATTGCATTGTTTCTTAAATCATTTAAACTGAAATTATTTATCAATTTTGATCAGAAATCTTATCCCAATACTTTTGACCACTACTGTACTTCGACCACAGAAATTATTTCAGCTTGCCATGCGCCAAATCACCAACGGTATAGAGGCCATGCAACTTGGAACATAAAGTAAGAGCACATCCATTTTTACTTATTCTGTTTCTTAAGAAAGTTATTAATTGTTCCAAAAATATCTTTTAATCAAAATTGTTTCAACAATGTTGTTCTGTTATAGTTTTTTGATTATTTCAAAGTTGTTTGAGTGGTATTTTGTCAACTGTCTAAACATATACTCCCTCTGTTTCTAAACTATAAATACATCCTGGGCCGGCCCATGTGGGTGCGGCCTATTTTTAAGTTTTTTTTTTCTGTTTTTGTTTTTTCTCCTTTAACTAATTTGGTACTTAAAAAATCCAAAAAATTAAAAATAAGAATTTTTAAATAAAATGTTCAATAAATAATAAAATGTTCGTGGAATCTTTAAAAAAATGTTCTCATTTTCAAAAAATGTTCAATTTTGACAAAAAATGATTGGAAAATAAAAACATTCATGATTTTTTAAATAGGTTTGTGTATTAAAAAATGTTAATGAAATTGAACAAAATGTTCGCCAAAAATGTTATCGGTGATGCAGCAAAATGTTGTCAAGTTCATTGGAGATTATGATTTTTTTTTCTCCCGTTGCAACGCACGGGCGTTTGTGCTAGTAATAATAAAACACGGATTGACTTTGTCGGGTTCACCGTCACAATACGCTTCTTCCCGTGAATTTACGCTTTCAGTTTAAATTTAAAACATATACGTGAGGTGGTACTAATTCTGAAACGAGGCGACGTGCATCAAACGTTGGTGGGTCTGCGTTATTGGGCCTGTAAAAACTTAAGTATGTATCCCGCCCGGTTCCGTCACGTGGCCCGTAACAGATGCTGATTCCTGATTTGACCAAACATGTCTCCTGCTCAAGATCGATATAAAAAGCCAGCCCCTCGCAACCGGGCCTGGCACTGTATGCCGGCGCTCGCACGGCCGCCCAAGTAGGCGCTATGATTTGGGCGACGAAGTTGGCCACGACTGGCGCCACCGGGTGCGCACCGCTCGTGCTCTACGCCGTGCCGTTCAAGACGCTGCTGCTGGGCATGGGCTTCTTCTACCTCCGTCGCCCCAGGTTTCGCGGCGACATGCCCTTCGCCGGCTTCAACTTCTTCTGTAACATCCCAAAATTCTAAATTTTGGAATGTTATAATAAATAGGTAGATTTGATTGTTTGTTTGATTGAGTGACTGAAAGTGAGTGAATTCAAAACTTTTGGAAGTTACATGAGAGGGAATAAAAGGACTTTCCCAAACTTCCATTTTTGCTTTTATGATCTTCGAGAATTCAAATTCTTTTCATCACAAAACCCTCGAGAGAAGATGACATGACTTCTTTCATTTATTTAAATGACAAGGGGTGTTGAAAATATTTGAATTTCATTTGAGAATATTTCCAATTCTGAAACTTTATGCAACTCAATGATTTTCACGAGAGAAGATAAAATGACTTCTTCAAATTAAATGAAATACGAGTTGGGAGTTTAAAAGAATTAAATTCAAAGTTCTTTTGAATTCATTTCCAATTTGGAGTTATTTGAGTTTTATTCAAATTATTTTCTCAAAAACAAAATATATGGAAAATAGGGTAACATGATTCCCTACATCAGAAAATTGGAGAGAAATTAATTTGAAGTCATTTTGGTATTTTAAAATGATTTTTATTGGATTTTATTGGACCAGTAGCACTGTGTGAATTATTAGAATTTTGTGGATTTTATTTGAAGCTAAAATAATGTTCATCATGTAGGAAATCTTTTTCTGCAAATTTTGATATATTATATGCCTATATAATTTTTTTATTATTTCTTTCGTTTTTATTTTGTTTCTCTGTTTTTTTTTAAAAAATCCTTCCGCCGACTGGGCCGGCCCAGCCAACCGGCCAGGCCAAGGCCCAGCCCAGCGCCACACGCCACCGACCAGGAGTCCCGCTTGAAACACGCCGACCGCCCGCCGGATGACCGACCACCCCCGCCTGCCGCCTCCCCACGCCACCACCTCGCCTGACGCCTTTAAAAGGACGCCTGGCCCCCGCTCTCCTCTCTCTCTCTCGCCCGCCGCCTTAAGTCGCCTTGTTGGCGAGATCCGACAACCGCCGCCGCCAAGCCGCCACCTCGCCGCCTATGCCCACCGCCGTCGTCGCCACTGCAAGACTCACGCCCATGCCGCCTCGGCGCTCTCGCCGTCTCTCCGACGCGATCGAAGCCGCCGAGCCCCGCGCCGCCTCGCGGAGTTCGACCTCGCCGCCGCCGCCGGTTTTCTTCGCAAACCGCCGCGAACCGGTATAAACCGACCCCGGTTCTTTTCTTTAAGTTTGGTTTTTTTTAGGGTTTCGGTTTGGTTTAAAAAAACCCGTTTTTTTTATTTGGTTAGTTTATATAGTGAGCGTTCGCTGTTTAGATCTCCTTAGCGAACGGTTTTCGTCGGTTTAGGTTCAGAGGCGGCGTTAAGCTCGATAGATTTTTTTTTTATTTTTAATTTCCGGCCAGGGACCTATCTGTGATGATTTTCCTTTACAGATTAGTCCCTGATTTTCAAACATTCATAACTTTTTACTCGTTAGTCCAAATTCAACGAAACCGACGGCCACTTCTTCGTTATGATCCCCTCTATCCAGTAATCCAACTCAAACATGTTTTTGAAAGTTTAAAATTTGAATTAGATCAGATTTGAATTCAAACTTCATTTGATCATAACTTGAGTTTCGTAACTCCGATTTAGTTGATTCTTTTTGCAGATCGAAGCTCTTGACATAAACTTTCTGATAAGGCCAAATACACATAATTTTGGTACTGTTAGAAATTGTTTTATGCTGCAAGAGTTATTTGTTTGGTTTTGTTGTTTTCCGAGTTGTTCTCTTCGTTCTTTTCGATCTTTTGAGTGATTCCTTATGTGTGGTTACTACTGCTTGATTTTGATAGATTGATCGAAGTGTGACGAGTAGAACTATCAAGAGTTTTGAGTGCGAATCATCTTCATCAACATTGCAGGCAAGTAACACTTTGATCATACCCTTCTCATACCCAGTTTTTATGCATTAGATCTATTCCTCAAACACTTGCATGATTAGGATCTAATTAAATTGTGGGATGGGAAGTAGTTTCAGGTAGTACCTATTACCTATTTTATTATCAAACCCTTGGGAGTTACTTCTACGTTTGCTTATTATGCCATGCTATGCTCGTAGACGTGGATTGGGTTTGAGTGAATATCCATGACAGATGTGAGATTGATAATTAATGGTTTATCTAAGGTGGCAACTTAAACACACATCTGGGTGGACTGAGGCACCTGGTTACTCCAGGACTTGCCTGTCTAGGCACCTGGGTTTCCAGGACTTGCCTGTATTTCTTCGGACCGCCACCCATGCTCAAAGGGATCATGAGATTATTCAAACTAGAAACTTCCGTGTGCAGCCACAAGCCATTATGGGCTCTGGCATAGTTGATTAAGTCGTGTGAACTCTTACAGTGGTAGACTAGCAGATGTAGGGGTTGTAGGTGGTACGGTCTACCCATCGTAAGGTGCAAACGCTTCTGAAAGACTGTGTCGGTCATCCGTCTCTCAAACACCATGTAGTGCGAGAAATCAAACGGAGGCGATCGAGTCTTGTGGGGAAAAATGCGCAAACCTCTGCAGAGTGTATAAACTAATCATGATTAGCCGTGTCCCCGGTTATGGACATCTTGAGTATCTAGTTCTTGGATTATCCTGTTGATCTCATCATGTTACTTAATATAATCTGTTTGGGTTTTAATGAGTATTTTTAATTGGGATTGAGGATGCTGTCAACCATTCTCAATGTTTAACAACCACCAACCACCATGATAGTTAAACAAATTTATTTCTTTGCAGTAAGGAAAAATTGGCTTTTCGCAAAACTGTAACCATAGAGCTTTTTCATCAGCCATATATGCATGTAGTATAGGCTTATTCCTTCAGTATTCTCTATGTGTTACTTTGCCAGCATATTCCATGTGCTGACCCGTTTTCGGGCTGCAACTTTTCATGTTGCAGACTTTTCAGACGACGAGTAAGTGATACGTTAGGGTTACGATTTCCTATACTCAACTTTGCCGTTGGTGTTGATGGGAATCCACAACCTTGTTGCTTCCGCTATATTTGGATTGAGGTAATAGTATTTACGCTACTTTATACATGTGATTTACCTCTGTTATAAATCCTTCGAGTACTGTGTGTGTCAGCATACCGATCCAGGGATGACACGAAAGCACAGAGACTTGATCCATTCGGGTCGGGTCGCTACATCTTCTGCCGCCTGTCGTCGCTCTCCGACCGGGTGCTCTAGCTAGGATCGATCGATCGTTGTATCTCTTTGAGGTTTTACTATTGCTGTACTGTGATCCACTGCTGCTTGGTGGGATCGTTGTCTGAGATCGCCGTGTCACGAGGTTCTGCAACCCGCGAGACGAGGCCGCACGGATCGTGGACTGCGGCAGCGGGGCTGTCTATGGCACGGACCGGCAGTTCGAGGGGCGTGCAGTGACTGCTCCCCTCTGTCTCCATGTCTACCTGCTTCGTTGAGGGAGATGACGAGCCTGAGCGAAGGCGCTCAATCATTGTGTATATCCAGATTAGCAAGAAGCCAACAACAGGGGATTGTATAAGTCTAAATGGCCGCCTGCTACTCAAGCTCATCCCCTGCCTCTTCGCTCCTCCACCATGGGGTAATCAATCACTCAAAACTCACAGGTACATCTTATTCTGATCTATCCTATGCATGCGTGCGTGTGGGTGAGGAGCTGCCCTTTTCTGACTTGCATGACAAGTTCTGCAGCTGCATATGATTTCTTCAGGACCATCAGCATGGATGTTCAGGTATGGATTTCTTTCTGGCCATCCACACTTACGCCAATATATATGCATGCAGATAACAATTATATTAAGATGTGTCTGTGTGTTATCATACAATTCTACCACTACATTGGACGAGGATGAGATGATTGGGCTAAAGGCTTGGCACCATATTTATTGCCAGACAAGATAAGTTATCCACATTACTTCCTGCCTGGTCTGCTTGGAATATAGGAAGTATGTGTACTTTCTATACTATGAGCATACGTTTTCTTAATCAAATATGTATCATTGCATTTTCAGCCATGCATGTGAATGCTTAGGAAGACACAACATAAATAGTTCAGTTTTGTTGTTGTTCAATTCTATTTAACAGATGCAGACCCACACATAAATTCAATTTTTTTACTGACACTTTTCTACAAAGAATGCTTTCCATTAATATTTCTCCTTAATAATTTATTTTCCCCTTGGCATCCATCCACCTGATCGAATCTGATAAATTGATCTTGACTACCAAGCTGTCTAATGTAATTGATGAAGGACATGGCATTAGCAGGAGTCAACATACTGTGCGAACGGTGAGCAAAAGCCTATATTTTTCAGATATTTCTTTTTTTTTGCCCCACTGCTGCTCAGTGAATCATCAATTTTGTTTCAATGTGGTTACAACCAGCCATCAAAGCAGAAGATAGGTGGATTGTTGAAAAAGATTAGTGGTCTGCGATTCACTTTTGGACACGAGTACATCCGTGTGAGCATCTTCAACCTGCTCTATTTATCAGCTCACAACGCATGGTTTATGTCTGTCTGATTACTCAAGTTGCGGCCATGAAATTTTAACCTCTTACTGCAAATGTGATAAAATTTGTACTGCATTACATGCATAAAAATAGAGCCACCATGTGAACCATGTAGTTCTTTTCTAAAGACTACTTTTATTGTTTTTCTTCTTTCCACCACTACTCTGAATATTTTGATGTACTGAATAATACGTGTCTCGATTCCAGACTTTCTGTCTCAGTGGTAACAGCTAATCAAAGTTTTGGTAGCTTAAAAATAAATTTATATTATTTTTCAATTTAACTAAAAAATTGCTAGCATAGAGGCATGGCAAATTTGGCTTGCTTTGTACTATAACAATTTTATAGGCATCAATTTAGATGTGTTCTGTTCTGGTAGGAGGGTGTAGGGATAATTTTTTCTGTTGCAAGGCACATGATGGGATTGCTAAAGGTGTGTGCTAGAGTGTGACGATCAGGCTCATTACCTGAGATTGATTGTGTTCGTCATGAATAGTGGACAACATGACCACGATGGCGAGGAGAGTGGTAACACCGATGGGTCGCTTGGAACATGCGATGATTTGTTTTTTCCCGTTGCAACGCACGGGCATATGAGAGTGAGGACATGCATAGGGTTGCTTCCTACTGGTACATAACTATTTTCTTTCTACAGGTACTATGTTGATTCTTCATAGATCTCGTCTTCATGAGACTAGCGAAGGGGGTATACGTTAGGAAGAAGGGGAGATGAGGTGAGTTTCTGAAGTTCACCATCCAATCCAAATATCACAAAAGGTGAGCATTACTATTCAAAGGGTTGACTAATTAATTAACCTCTTAATCTATTTTTACAGGAATTAACGAGATAGTATATGGGCTGAATAATTTTGAACTAGCTACTATTTCTAAATGGAGTGCCATGTTCAAATAGAGGAAGTGAAGTTGTGGTGGGTTCTGAGCCATGCTTCAGGATAGGGGTGTACCATATTATTTTTCTCCCGTTGCAACGCACGGACTTTTTTGCTAGTCACAACAATGTAAATTGTAGGTCAATGAATACTTAGTCACTACTATGTAAATTGTAGCTCAAAGGATACTCCATTTGTAAATGTGTCAAGACTTCCTTTTAAAATTCATATCCTTAGGTTCAAAGCATTTGAGTTGTAAGCATAGGTCACTTGCTATATGACTTTGTGAGAAAAACACTATTCATCTTTGTACAGCTGAATCATAATGACTGCGTCCTCCGACATCTGAATCAACCGCTGCTCCCTCGCTGACTACGTCAACGGGCTCATTGGCATGACGCACTAGAGCACTGACATCACCATCTCTAGGTTGTTCTTTTTTCTATTGTCTATCCCTCCTAAGAGCCTCACATGATTGGTTTCTCTCAAAAAACCTCACTGGTTATTCAATCATTGTGATGTGCTGATAATAAATAGTTGTGCATGTGTATTTGGTTTCTTTCCTTTCCACATCCATAGGTTTTCATACTGATTTGTGTTTTTCCCTTTCCATTTGAAGTTCTGACTCATGTATCTATGTATTTGGCTGCAGGTCATCGCTACTACCTCGCCGAAGTCACTCGCGAGTACGTAACTTTACCAAGAAAATGTGCTTTTCATCAATTTTGCAGCCTACATTACAAAGTTCAAAGTTTATATCCTCGAATAAATATCTTCGTGAGTAAGTGATGGCTCTTGGTTCATCTACTTTGTAGTTATGACCTTTGGGTGTCTCTCTATTTTAGATTGTGGATTAATCTTGTGATCTATCAAAACAAAATTGGCCTGACAGAGGTGCATCAGGGTGACCATCCACCATTGCTTCTTTGACAGCACACTGCAGAGGCACCCACACCCGCAGTTCACCAAGGTCTACATCTCCAACAGCTACACCAGGGACTTGGGCATATACACCATCTGCGCCAGCGTCAAAGCTCGGGTAACTCATCAACGAGTAAATTGCATAAAACCACCACATTGAGGGCTAGCTTTGTGAAAAACACTAGGGTACAGAATCATTGCAGAAAGCACCACGTCTAGCGTAATTGTTTTGCAGAAACCACTGATCGGCGGATCGGGCCGTGTTAAGTGAGTTTATGACAGTTGGGGCCCATTTTTTGCCCACGTGGCATAACATTTCGTGCCAGATCAGTGTTATTCCAAATTTACAAACAAGTCCTTAGATTTTACACAGACACCCCTAAATAAAAAACAAAAACGCAATCCCCTCCCCAGGCGCCGGGCACGTCCACGCCCCCTCCTCCCCGCGCCGCCGCCGGGGACATCGAGGCCACATGGAGCTGCTTCTGCACGGCGCGGCGCGCGCCGGTGAGCACGTACACGTCCTCCTCGATCTCCTCGGCGGAGAGCGTCGTGGAGAACCGCGCCGGTCGGCGCGTCGGACGGACCAGCCTCGCTTCGGCTTCGGCGCTGGGCGGAGGGCTCGCGGCGCGCGGGGACGGCATCAAGCGCGTCGTCGTCGTCGGTCGCGCGCCTTCCACGGCCTCGACGCCATCGATCAGCCGTCCTCCGCCGCCTTGCTCGTTCTGGCGGATCCGCTGGTAGAGCCCCATCCTCTGCCTCCTCTAAATCGGCCGCCGCTGTGACCTCCTCCGCCTCGTCCCTGCTTCGGATCGAGGAGAGTGACGACCCAATCCATCATCCTGTTCTGGGGCGGCAGATGAACCTCGCCGGCGTCGAGGTCGAACTGCTCCTCGACCAGCAGGCGGCGAGGGGAGGGCCACGGGAGGTGTCATCTGCCTCGTCCTCTGCCTCGGTGCAGCAACGGCGACGGCGGTGGGCGACGGCGGTCGGGATGGGGGCCGGCGAGGTTGGAACGGGGTGGCCGGGGTCGGGAGGGGCGACGGTGGTCGCGGTCGGGATGGGCCTGCGATAAAATTTTTGGCAAGGAGAGAAATTTGGGGGGCTTTTTTGCATGAAACCTAAACTGTTCTGCCACGTAGGTGAAAAATGGGCCCCAACTGTCATAAACTCACTTAACGCGGCCCGATCCGCCGATCAGTGGTTTTTGCAAAAGAATTACGCAAGACGTGGTGCTTTCTGCAGAGAAACTGTATCCTAGTGTTTTTCGCAAAGCTAGCCCTCAATATGGTGGTTTTATGCAATTTACTCCTCATCAACTCATACGCTTTGAAACAATCAATTTCTAATGAATCAGTACCTGCATTTGTAGATTGTATCCCAGTGTAACACGTATGAAGGACTGTATCAGTGCTTGAATAATGACGTTACAGAGTTACAAGTTCTGTGCAATTCACAAAATGAGAGCGGCAATCTTTGCAAGGATACAACAAATCATTACACTACTGTTGTGGACTACCTAAAAATCACCTGATGAGTGCAACAAACAAATTCAAACAAGTTCTTACCATGCGGACAGAGGTCAGGTAAAATTAGTAAATGCTTTCCTGATTCAAATAGTTTGTCACCATGTTTTCTATTTCTTTGGATATTGTCTTCATTATAAATGGTGTACTCATCGTTTTTCTTTCTAAATGTGCAGAATTTGAAGGTTCGTTCGAACAGGAGGCAAATGTTCTGCTCCTCGGCTGCAAAAGATGCATTAAATCTATTCATTCGTCAACGGCCCCTTGTTCCGAGAGAGGCATCCAACGCTGCACCCCAGCACAGTGGGCCAGTGACTCTGCAACTGCTCTGTTGTTTCAGAGGTACTATTGCAAGCACCAAGGTCTCCTTTTTATTTTGAAATCATGTGCTTAAGTTGGTTTGTCGTGGATGTTGTTTCTTGTTGCTTCCTCTGTTCGTTCTGGACTGTACCCAAGTATGAGAAGGGAAGGGAGACTTCAGGTTTCTTCATTTAAGATGGTTCATTTTTTTTGAAAGGTTCAACTTCCTCTGTTGGTTTGTTCTAGATTCTAGAGATCTAAAGGTTCAACTTGCAATGGTTTCTATATAATACATTAATACTTAAGTGCTCACAATGGTCAAGAAGAATGATGGTGTGCCATGTTACCGCTTCTTGCCATTCAACTTCTCCATGAACATCATCTACATTGGTGTTACAGAGATAAACAAGAGAGTTATACATCATTTTGTTGCACTCACTGAACTTACTCTACAATACTCCCTCTGTTTTTATCTACTTCGCGTATTAGCTTTGGTCAAAGTCAAACTTTACAAAGTTTGACCAAGTTTAGAGAAAATAATATAAACATTTACCATAACAAATCTATATGTATTTTGGGAGAAGTATGTGTATTATTTAAGATCATCTTGTATGTAGGTAGTTCTTGTTTCATCAGGTTTTCATTATTTGCATCAACCATAAGTTTACATTTTGCAAATGACAGTAACAAAAATATTATGATGCAAATTCAGGTGATGACCAATCAAGACGCTGTTGATGATACCAATGACACTAGAGGGACGGACAGGCAATTGTGAAGCATCCGACGGAGCAGCCGGTGAACAGGAGTAGCAAAGACGGCATCTCTTGCGTCGATGTAAACGTTTGCTGCTAGCAGAGCTTCAGCCAATGAACAGGAGGAGCAGAGAGAACAACTGCTTGTTATTTGTTAGATATAGTGTTTAATTTGATTAGGAATAATCCACCACCCAAGGGGATCAAAGGCCTCTAAAATATTGTTGTTTGTTCAAAGGTTATTTGTTTTGTTATCAGTTGTAATTTCTATTGCAAGTTCCTTGCTTCTATGTTCATGTTTGTCAGCAACTAGAGAAAAAAAAGGGTGAAAAGGTCGCTTGTCAATTTGATAACGCACAAACTTTCTCTCAGGAGGCGCCACCGGGTGGCGCCCCAACCCCTAGTATGCATTGAATGGTACTCACTGTGTTCACAAATGTAAAAAGTTTTGGCAGTTTAATACTCCCTGCGTAAAGAAATATAAAAACATTTACATCATTATTTTAGTGATCTAAATACTTTTACATTTCTTTACAGAGGGATCATCTTTTTTCCGCATATAACTTTTATTTCATTGACTAAATTGATAATCTAGGAATACACGTGAGCCTTATAAACAGAAAAGAACAGAGTAGTAGATTCCCAACTGGGTGCCGTGTGAAGGAGGCTAAAAGCTTAAGAAATGCACCAGCGTGTAAACCATTGTCACAAGTTCATATCAATCATGGTTCTGTCAGCAAACAAATGGTAGACCGAAACAGATGTGCAAATCCAAATATTACCAAAACACAACCACGAACAAGGATACATAACGCATACAGCAAGTGATCTCGTCAGTTGCAAAATAGCAGCAACTTTTTGTAGGACCTACTTGCTGCTGCCCTACCAGTCCCATTACATTTCATCACTCAAATCTAGTAAGGCAAAGAAAAGAGAAACATGGTACGTCTACATCTGCCTAGGTGACTGATGCATCTAAATACTGCCACCACCGACAGAACAGATGTAGTTCCACTTTTCTTATGCCTGATGACTCATGTCAACTCTACAGCCTACCAGCTCGACGTACTCCTTTTTATTCCTGTGACAAACCACCAAATTAATTTGATGTCAATAAAGGATGAGGCCGATGATAATGCATTAAAAGCAACACAGGTTTCAGCTGGACGATCATAACAAGCTACGAGCAACAGAGGTTGCATGTGTATTAGCACAGCTTCCTACAGACAAGAATGCATTTACAAGTTCAACAACTGCAACAACTTTTGGTTTCTATTTTCCGACAATGGAAATCTGAAAAACTTGTATTGGGCGAGACCTATGTAGAAAACAACCAAATACTAGACTAATTAAGGCCTATGTGAAAGACTCAGGGTTTAACAAAATAATATAATGCCAACCGGTTGCCATGTTAAGGGAACTTAGAAATGCCAGCTCTCAACAAACAGTAAATTCATGTCATGATGAACATGAAATAAATTGCCAAAACGTAGGAGCAATATTAATAACAAGGTTATCAAAAGATTAACACATAATACATGACACCTCAAATATATGATTACACTCATGACGGGATAATAGGTCACATTACTACAATGATGTTGATGTCACTCGTTACAAGGCTGTTAGGTAAATTACTGATTAACTGAACTTTCAATTCAGGACAGTCAATCATTTCTTCTGTAAGAGCTGTCAATGTCAACCACTACTGCTCTGCAATCAGTGCGCACAGATGTGACAACTAACAAGTAAATCTTGTGCAGATTTCAGGACCTAATTAGACACCAAAACTGTGAAAACGACACAAAGAAAAATAATAATATCCATGAATCATATTATGTGTGTGTACTAGGAAACGAGAGGAGATCAAGAGTGGGTTGGGGATAACCACTAAGGGCAGTCCACCCATAGATTACAAAACTGAATGAGCCTTAGTTGATTGCAGCTTCTCATGTTATATAATACATAGTTCGTGTACCTTTTACAAAAGACTAAGCAATCAGCTCTCTGTTACACCTATTTTGTAACAAACGCAGAGCATCCTTGTGAGCTGTTCTCCCAGAGAAAAACAGTTTTAACTTAACTCTGTAAAAACATCGACAACTAAGTAACTACACTTTCAGATACTGTTGTTAACCTACCACTGTTCAAACTAGAAAAGAAATGCTGCAGACATAGCGCAAGCAACATAAGGGCACAGAACTGAGACAAATCAAACAATAAAACAGGGGGATCACAAATATAGGAGTACCTTGTTCACAGTAGGAGAGTCCGTTGCAAAGTATTTTTAGTAGTAAAGTGAACCTGACAGAGAATTATAGTCAGCATGTATGTGTTTCATCATTTCTAGATAATATCCAAACGGTCAGTAAATGCCATACCTTGCCACCAATCACCTCTGGTAGCCAGGGAGCCATCCACATTATCCTCCTTATACTGGATTGGACATATAGGAAACATTCAAAACATTAGTAATATATAATCAACTAGGGGATGGATTATTTGCAATGCAATTTCAATGTACATTTCTGGATGATTCATCGGCTTGCTTGTGTGGAGAGCTGTCATAGAAGTCCCGGCCACCGTAATGCACAGACGAGCCAAAATAAGGCGACTCTGAGGACTCGTTTGGATAAAACTGTTTTCCATCTTTATATGCAACACGGCCATTAGTAGGGCTGCCTTGGGATTTGGCATCTGGAGTACAAATTGAAAATTACACAGTTAGTTCACTGCTGTATCACATATCAATCAATTACCCAAATTCCCAGTCAAGCTAAGATGACTATCAACATCAGTAGAAGAACTCATACAGCTAATGCTTTACAATACTTCCTTTTTTTTGTACGGTGTTCACAAATTTAACATTATATGCCCAGCAATGCAGGGAATAGAAAGGATATCCCACAACTACCTGCAATGCCCCCACCGCTCTGCCCTTTGGGGTTCTGCTTGTTCAGTATCGTGTACAGGTCCATCTGCCTGGCGTCTCTTGGATTTGCCTTTCAGGTCAAACAAAAGCAGCAGCGTCATCAGAGGTATTCCCAAACAGATGTTTATCCAACAGCAAACATACAGAACCCGCCGATCACGAAACTTGCCCCGAAATTAGTAACCACATGACGAACTCAAGAGGAAAAGAATCGGGCAGGAGATAACGAGGTATCAAAATCGCCGAATCACATCCCCAATTCACGACTAACAGATCGTAAAGGCGGCGTGAAGAAACGGTACCGCAGGCGACGCCGACGCGGGGAAGACGGAGCTGAAGTATCCGTTGGCCGCCGGCGGCGCGGCTCCGGCGGCCGAGGGGGCGGGCGGAAACCTCTTCTTGGCGTCCATGCTGGCGGCGGTTTAGGAGACGAACAAAAGGGGGGAGAAGGAGAAGGATAGGGCACGTGAGTTGGTCGTTATTGGCGGCGGCGCGGGTCGGAGGGGAGGGAGGAGCTCGCACTTCTCTGCTTGCCTCGTGGCGCTCTGCTCCGGCCTCCATCTGCCCCTGCCTCTTATAAAGGCTCCGGGAAGAGTCCTGCTCTGCTATTTCGGAAGATTCAGAAGGGCTGCACGGGAAGAGTGCCATTTGCTTTCGTAGGCAGCATTTTTTTTTGAGAGCCTCTTTGATTCACAATATTGCAAACAGAGTAATAGAAGAAATGTAATATTAGAATGACATGCCAATTGGATTTCTATAGGATTCGAGTTTGTTTGATTATATCACGAGAAAAACAAATTTGTTTCCAAGAGGTTAGGGTGGACGCTAGAATTTCTATAAAATTTGGTACAAATGAATCCTTAGGAAAAAATGCATGTAGGACTCAATCCTACGAATCAAACGACAAATGTAGAAAAAATTCTTAAGAATTATAATCCTTCAAAAATCATATGAAAATCCTTTGAATTAAAGAGGCCCTGAAGATGCTCGTAGGCAGCATTGGGACTATCGGCAATCTGAATTCTACCTCGATCATATAATCCCATCTAGGATTACAACATGTTGTTTTCCGCAACAACCATTTGGTTTGATAAAGAGAATTTGAGGAGTGGTTACAAACCATTACATAATCAAAGTTCTGAAGTTTTTTACATATTATTATGCATTTGGACTTTTAAAAATTTAATTAAATGGGTTCTAAAATTCCAATTATTGGAATTTGAAGTTCCACTATTAGATATCAAATTTGAAATTGTGTTTTCAAATATTTATAGTTGAAACTTTATAGTTAAACAACTTTACTAAATCCAGAGTTTTGAATATAAGAATATGAAGTGTTTGAACTTTTGAAATATCATAGTTCAAATATTTGAAAACAAAAAACTGCTGATATTTCGATATTTAAGTTGGGTCATAAAGCTCAACAACAAAGATCCATTCCCTTGCCTGTTACCACAGTTTTCTAAGGGAAAACTATTTCTTCGGTTTATGCTAAACTTAGTTAATGTATCAAGATTAGTAATTCCAAAAGATTGTACCATCAAATGTATGTCTGGATATTTATGAATTCCGCTGTGACTCCACACGACTCTGGACGTCTACCATAGATGCCGCTATAGTCCAAACATCAGAGAAATTTGATCCGGCATCTAATTAGTGCCACAAGAATGGCAAATGAATTGTGAAGTCTGATTTGGTTACCAAGTCT
Source organism: Aegilops longissima (assembly GCA_021605205.1). Taxonomy (NCBI): domain Eukaryota; kingdom Viridiplantae; phylum Streptophyta; class Magnoliopsida; order Poales; family Poaceae; genus Aegilops; species Aegilops longissima. The sequence goes on from CM038676.1 coordinate 495,903,932, forward strand.
CCACTACCATGCTTCGCCCAAATTTTGCATTTTTTCAAAAGTGGAGTCACCCCACAGGTGACAAACTATCATGAACTTACAAGTGCCCTAAAAATGGAGTTGCCCATGCTCTCAGAGGTGGGTTTGATGTGGGCCATTTTATTGCCTTGACCTATATATTGGTTACTCGTGTCCTTTGTCCATGGTGTTTTGGATCGATTGCCATCGTATCATTGCGGCACAAATTCAGAGAAAGGGGGAATACTGGCGCTCAGGGCGCACCCGTAGGGTGTTTGTCTACCCTTCCTCGCCCTAGTGTGTTGGCGTTTGGGGGTACCTCCAGAATGTTGTACAAAATAGTTGTGGTGTTGCCTTACCTTTAGGGGTGTCGAGGTCCGATGTCCCCCTTGCGCGTCATCGACCAGACGACATTTTTACCGCCTTGGCCTACATCTCAGTTGCTCGTGTTATTCATCTGAGATGTCCCGGGCCACGTGTTGTTGTGCGGCATATGGGGGTGGGGGGAGGCCGACGCCTATGTGGTGTTGCCTATGCTTCCTTGCGCCTATGGGGTATTGTGCAGAGTAGGTGTGGTTGAGGGTGGGTGCGCACCGGTGGGGATTGAACAATGATGCGGGTGGAAGAGGAGGCAAAAAGGGGCGAGAAATTTTTACTCCGTGGCCGATCGGCTGAGTATATTTAAGAGTCACGCTCGTCGTGGAGTAAATTGTTTTCTCCACTAACGGTATTAGGGGTTCAATTAGTTTTCGTTTTCTTTTTGCGAAGGAAAACTCAATTTCCCTTCTCTAACGCTTTATTGGGATAGGGAATTGGTTAGAGATGCCCTTAGCAATGGATTAAGGTCAATTTTGTTGAATTGTGTAGAGAGGAGGATTTGCAATACAATGATGTTGTATTGATAGGGTGCTGGAGCACGTATATACATTACAAGGGAAGGCCTCTACCTCAACTACACAAGACTAGGAGGTGGCCCACAACTACCACAACTCCAATACACGTGTAATAGAAAATATATACTCAACACCCCCCCGCCCGTAGTCGAAGCATCACCGGAGACACAGAGACTGGACCGAAACTCCTCGAAGGCGGGAGTAGGCAATCCCTTAGTCATCACATCAGCAAACTGTTGCGTCGTCGGCACGTGGAGAACCCGAACACGGCCAAGGGCAACCTCTTTGGCGCACGAAGTGAATATCGAGCTCAATATGCTTCGCTCACGATGATGCACCGGGTTGGCGGAGAGGTAGACCGCGCTGACGTTATCGCAGTACACAAGAGTGGCCTTGTGAACATCACAAAGCAACTCCTGGAGCAGCTGACGTATCCAAGAGCACTCGGCCACGCATTAGCCTCGACGCGATACTCTGCCTCGGCACTGGAGCGGGAGACCGTGGGCTACCGCTTCGATGACCAAGATATCAATGAGGGCCCAAGGTAGACGCAGTAGCCTGACATAGAGCGTCGCATGTCGGGGAAGCCAGCCCAGTCAGCATCCGAGTAGGCCACAAGGTTGGTGGAGGTGGAGGCCGTTAGGGTGAGTCCCAAGGACATGGTGCCGCGTATGTAACGGAGAATACGCTTCACCAGAGTCCAGTGAGAGTCACGCGGGGCATGCATATGGAGGCACACCTGCTGAACAACGTATTGCAGGTCGGGGCGAGTCAGCGTCAAGTACTGTAAAGCATCGACGATAGAGCGATAAAATGCTCCATCGGACGCGAGAGACCCCTCCAGAGCAGAGACCTTTGCCTTCGTGCTGACGGGGGTGGGCACCGGCTTGCAATTAAGCATACCGGCACGCTCAAGGAGCTCGTGGGCGTACTTCTGCTGATGCAGAAAGAAATGCCAACCCGACGGATCACCTCAATGCCGAGAAAGTAGTGCAGGGGCCCCAAGTCCTTGAGGGCGAACTCATCACGAAGACAAGCAGTGAGCCGCTGAAAGAGATCGGGGGCGGACGCCATGAGGATGATGTCGTCGACGTAGATTAGCAGATATGCGGTGTTATCTCCCTGATGATACACAAAGAGTGAGGCATCGGAGCGAGTGGACCTAAAGCCCAGAGACTGCAGGAAGGCTGCGATACGCTGGTACCAAGCTCGAGGCACCTGCTTCAACCCATAAAGAGAGGGGAGAGCAAGCACACGAAGTCGGGGTGCTCGGCATCGACGAAACCAGTAGGCTACTCCCAGAACACCTGCTCAGCGAGATGACCGTGCGAGAAGGCGTTGGAAATGTCCAACTGATGCACAGGCCAGGCGCGCGAGACGGCCAGCTGAAGGACAGCGCGGATCATGCCCGGTTTCACAATCGGGGCGAAGGTGTCAATGAAGTCCATGCCCGCGCGCTGCCGAAAGCCACGAACCACCCATCGAGCCTTGTAGCGCTCGAGAGAACCGTCCGGGCGAGTCTTGTGGCGAAACACCCACTTGCCAGAGATGATGTTGGCACGGAGGGGTCACGGAACAAGATGCCACGTGCGGTTTCGCTGTAGGGCGTCGAACTCCTCCTGCATCGCAGCCAGCCAATGGGGATCTCGAAGGGCGGCACGAGCGGAGGTGGGGATGGGTGATGGCGTCGATGTCGAGGCATCGCACGCATACTCATGAGAGGAGTAGCGCGTGCTCGGCTGATGCACTCCTGTACGGGCACGGGTAACCGTGCCGGCAAGGGCGGCGGGTGCCACGACAGCGGGGACCACAGCGGTGGCTGAGGGAGTCCTGGATTAGGGGGTCGTCGGATAGCCGGACTATATCCTTTGGCCGGACTATTGGACTATGAAGATACAAGATTGAAGACTTCGTCCCGTGTCCGGATGGGACTCTCCTTGGCGTGGAAGGCAAGCTTGGACGGATATGTAGATCTCCTCCCTTGTAACCGACTCTGTGTAACCCTAGCCCTCTCCGGTATCTATATAAACCGGAGGTTTAGTCCGTAGAACAACAATCATACCATAGGCTAGCTTCTAGGGTTTTAGCCTCTACGATCTCGTGGTAGATCAACTCTTGTAATACTCATATCATTAAGATCAATCAAGCGAAGTAGGGTATTACCTCCATCGAGAGGGCCCACACAGGTAAACATCGTGTCCCCCACCTCCTATTACCATCCGCCTTAGACGCACAGTTCGGGACCCCCCACCCGAGATCCGCCAGTTTTGACACCGACATTGGTGCTTTCAATGAGAGTTCCACTGTGCCGTCACCGTAAGGCTTGATGGCTCCTTCAATCATCGGCAACGATGCGATCCAGGGTGAGGTTTTCCTTCCCGAACAGATCTTCGTATTTGGCGTTTGGCAGCTTCATACTGCGGGCCAATTCGCTTGGCCATCTGGAGCAGATCGAAAGCTACGCCCCTGGCCATCAGGTCAGATTTGGAAACTTGAACTACACTGCCGACATCCGCGGAGACTTGATCTTCGGCGGATTCGAGCCCATGTCAAGTGCGCTGCACGATCACGACGAGCATGATTTAGCTCTGCCATCGGACTGTGTTCGGGAAATCACACCTGCAACTACTCCGGCCCTCAATCCGGAACAAATTGCGCCATCTGTGGATGGGTGGATGGACCCCGCCACAGAGGCCGCACACTCAGTGGCGATAGCGCCGAATACTGGCTTCATCTCCTACGAGACCTGCGTTGCCGAACCGTCGGATTCGTCCCCGGCCACGGACTCCGAGCCGCTCGTGTTCGTGCCCATCAAATTCGATTGGGCACCGATCATGGAGTTTACCTCCGCGGATATCTTTCAGCACTCGCCTTTTGGCGACGTACTAAACTCATTGAAGTCTCTCTCCCTGTCAGGAGACCTTGGCCGAACTATGTCCGGCTAGAAAGGGATGCGGACGACGAAGAAATTCGCGACCCACCCACCACCCACTTAGTAGCCACTATCGACGATTTAACCGACATGCTCGATTTCGACTCCGAAGACATCGACGGCATGGACGACGATGTAGGAGAGGAACAGGAACCATCACCCACAGGGCGCTGGACAGCCACTTCGTCAAATGACATATACATGGTGGATACACCCAAAGAAAACAATGACGAGGAACGGAAGGATGCAGCGAAGGATAGCTCCCTCGAGAAGCAACCAAAGCGCCGGCGTAGGCGCCGCTCCAAATCCCGCCTCGGCAAAAACAACGATAACAGCGCAAGAGAAAATAACACCCCGGTCGACTCCAGAGGAAACGACGACCACATTGACCCAGCGATAGAGCAGGACGAACCAGCAAACGGCGAACATAGTACGGATCCGCTGTCCGAACACGGCGACGCTGAGGATAAAGCTCATCAACATCCCTCCGGAGAGGAAAACAGTCCAGACGAGGATGCACACATCATCCCGGAAAGGCACTTGGTGTTGGGGAACGTAGTAATTTCAAAATTTTCCTACGCACATGCAAGATCATGGTGATGGCATAGCAACGAGAGGGGAGAGTATTGTCCACGCACCTCGTGAGACCGTGGCGGAAGCGTTATGACAACGCTGTTGATGTAGTCGTGACGTCTTCACGATCCGACCGATCCAAGCACCGAACGTCGGCACCTCCGAGTTCAGCACACGTTCAGCTCGATGACGATCCCGGACTCGATCCAGCAAAGTGTCGGGATGAGTTCCGTTAACGCACGACGTGGTGGCGATGATGATGCTCTACCGCGCAGGCTTCGCCTAAACTCTGCGACGATATGACCGAGGTGGAATATGGTGGAAGGGGCACCGCACACGGCTAAGGAACGATCCGTAGATCAACTTGTGTGTCTGGGGTGCTCCCTGGCGCCCGTATATAAAGGAGGGAGGGAGGTGCGGCCGGCCCCCAAGGGTGCGCTGGAGGAGTCCTACTCCCACCGAGTAGGACTCCCCCTCTTGCCTTGTTGGAGAAGGAAGGGGGAGGGAAAGAGGAAGGGGGCGCCCCCTCTCCTGTCCTATTCGGACTAGGGGAGGGGCGCGCCTGCCCTGGCCGCCCTCCTCTTTTCCCTCATGGCCCACTAAGGCCCATTATCCCCGGAGGGTTCCGTAACCCCGGTGTTCCAAGAAAATCCCGATTTCACCGGAACCATTCCGATATCCAAATATAGGCTTCCAATATATCAATCTTTATGTCTCGACCATTTCAAGACTCCTCGTCATGTCCGTGATCACATCCGGACTCGAACAAACTTCGTACATCAAAACTTGTAAACTCATAATAAAACTGTCATCGTAACGTTAAGCGTGCGGACCCTACGGGTTCGAGAACTATGTAGACATGACCTAGAACTATTCTTGGTCAATAACCAATAGCGGAACCTGGATGCTCATATTGGCTCCTACATATTCTACGAAGATCTTTATCGGTCAAACCGCATAACAACATACGTTGTTCCTTTGTCATCGGTATGTTACTTGCCCGAGATTTGATCATCGGTATCCAATACCTAGTTCAATCTCGTTCTTGGCAAGTCTCTTTACTCGTTACGTAATGCATCATTCCGTAACTAATTCATTAGCTACATTGCTTGCAAGGCTTATAGTGATGTGCATTACCGAGAGGGCCCGAGATACCTCTCCGACAATCTGAGTGACAAAACCTAATCTCAAATACGCCAACCCAACATGTACCTTTGGAGACACTGTAGTACTCCTTTATAATCACCCAGATTACGTTGTGACGTTTGGTAGCACCAAAGTGTTCCTCCGTAAACGGGAGTTGCATAATCTCATAGTTACAGGAACATGTATAAGTCATGAAGAAAGCAATAGCAATATACTAAACGATCAAGTGCTAGGCTAACGGAATGGGTTATGTCAATCACATCATTCTCCTAATGATGTGATCCCATTAATCAAATAACAACACATGTCTATGGTTAGGAAACATAACCATCTTTGATTAATGAGCTAGTCAAGTGGAGGCATACTAGTGACTATATGTTTGTCTATGTATTCACACATGTATCATGTTTCCGGTTAATACAATTCTAGCATGAATAATAAACATTAATCATGAAATAAGGAAATAAATAATAACTTTATTATTGCCTCTAGGGCATATTTCCTTGATCTCCCACTTGCACTAGAGTCAATAATCTAGTTCACATCATCATGTGATTCAACACTAATATTCACATCTCGTATGTGATTAACACCCATAGTTCACATCGTCATGTGACCAACACCCAAAGGGTTTACTAGAGTCAATAATCTAGTTCACATCGCTATGTGATTAACACCCAAAGAGTACTAAGGTATGATCATGTTTTGCTCGTGAGAGAAGCTTAGTCAGCAGGTCTGTCACATTCAGAGCCGTATGTATTTTGCAAATATTCTATGTCTACAATGCTCTTGCGGAGCTACTCTAGCTAATTGCTCCCACTTTCAATATGTATCCAGATTGAGACTTAGAGTCATCTGGATCAGTGTAAAAAGCTTGCATCAATGTAACTCTTTACGACGGGCTCTTTTATCACCTCCATAATCGAGAAATATTTCCTTAGTCCTCACTAAGGATGTTCTTGACCAATGTCCATGATCTACTCCTAGATCACTATTGTACTCCTTGCCAAATTCAGAGCAAGGTATACAATAGGTCCGGTACATAGCATAGCATACTTTATAGAACCTATGACTGAGGCATAGGGAATGACTTTCATTCTCTTTTCTATTTTCTGCCGTGGTCGGGATTTGAGTCTTACTCAATTTCACACCTTTGCAACACAGGCAAGAACTTTTCTTTGACTGTTCCATTTTGAACTACTTCAAAATCTTTGACAAGGTATGTACTTATTGAAAAAACTTATCAAGCGTCTTGATCTATCTCAATAGATCTTGATGCTCAATATGTAAGTAGCTTTACTGAGGTCTTTCTTTTAAAGAACTCCTTTCAAATACTCCTTTATGCTTTCGGAAAAATTATACATCATTTCGATCAACAATATGTTACTCACATATATTTATCAAAAAGGCGGTAGTGCTCCCACTCACTTTATTGTAAATACAGGCTTCACCGCAAGTCTCAGATAAAACTATATGCTTTGATCAACTTATCAAAGCGTGTATTCCAACTCGAGATGCTTGCACCAGTCCATAGATGGATCATTGGAGCTTGCACATTTTGTTAGCTCCTTTAGGATTGAAAAACTGTCGGGAAACTGATCCACGAACACCTATGGGACCGGCGGACCGAGCCCCTTCGGTTCGGCGGGGCGGAGATCGCACGAAGAGCGGATCGAGGCGGCTAATTACGAGCAGTTTACCCAGCTTCGGAGCTCTCCGGAGAGATAACACTCCTACCGCTGCATGTCTGAGTGTATTGAGTTCTTGCTCGGGCGCTGAGTGCTATAGTACACACTAGCTACTAACGAGACCGGCGTGAGTGTTTTCGCCTTGAACCCCCTCTCGCTATGCATGGGCCTCCTTTTATATGCTAAAGGGTCTCCGACAGGTGGCAACGTGACAAGGGTAAAATGGAAAAGGAATTTCAGTTGGTACAACTACCATGCGATGTATCATACCTAACCACGACGACAGGGACAAAGGCATTAAATGCCCGTCTATGTCGCCCAAACAGTGCAAAAAGGACCGTCGGGCGCCACCGCTTGCCACGATGGCAATCTTGTCATTCGCTTGCCACATCACAGACCGCCGTCGACAGACCTCTTGCCACGCGCTACCGAAAGGTCCTGCGACACGTTGGTGGATGTCTTTGGAGCCGGGTGCAGGTGGTAGTTTGCGCGGCAAGCGCCTTGCATGATCGTTGTCTTGTCGCGTCCGGAAGCTTGTCGCTCACGGGCCTCGCCGGACGCGCGTGGCGCGTCGCGGCAAGTTCCTTGAAATGCCTTGGTTGGCCTTCCCGGCAAGCTCCTCTTGCCGGGGCCTTGTCTCCTTGGCTTGAATACTTTGTTCTTGAATGGTTCCAAAGGAACCGCGGAGGACCTTGGCGGTCATCCGGCAAGCCTTGCCGCGGGGTGCTGCAACTGCCCGTGCACAAGTTCGGGATACTAGGGTACCCCTACTCTAGTACACCAACAGGAGCCCCCGGGCCTGGGCCACACACGGTGCCGAGCGATGTTGGGCCAGGCCCAAAACAGGGCACGGGCACGCGCGGCCTGGTTTACGCCGTATCTTACTCTGTATCCACCACGCCCTCCACGAACGGCACGCGTCGAATGCGGCGTCGTGGGAGAGATCGTGGTGGTTTCTTTATTCGAAAGGCGGAACGCCCGCCCCTCCTCTTTATAAGCGGGGAAACAGGGCAGTCCGCCCATCTCGCCGTTGCTATCCCAATCTCAAAACCTCCGCCGCCCCCTCCTTCCCAAAGCTGAAAAGAGAGCAGCGCTCGCTTCATCGCCACCGGCACCACCAACGCCGTCGATCTCTCTCACCACCTCCGCCATGGCTCAAAGCCGGAAGGTTGTGAAGTCGGCCGAGGCGCATCGGCTCATGGCGCTGCGAAAAGGAGCGGCAACCTTCCCCTCAGCTCGCCAAGGATCCGAGGGAGTATTACTACCTCTTCGGTCGACGGAGACGCGAGCGCATCCGCGACGAAGGTACTCCCAGCTGCCGCTGAACGGCTCGAATGGATATCCTTTCTTCGCGTTGTTCTTCTCGCGGCTCGCCCGCCTTTCTCTGAGTTTTTCTGTGACATTATGAACACCTACGGGTTCCGCCTCCTTGACTTCACCCCCAATGCCGTTCTGACCATGGCAGTTTTCGCACATCTCTGCGAAAACTTTGTCGGAGTCTATCCAAATGTAGCTCTTTTTCGCCACTTCTTTATGCCCCGAGTTGAGAGAGGAGAGCCTTTATCCGGCGGAATCGCCTGGATCTCGAGAACTGGCAAGAAGGAAGCTTAACTGGAGGGAGAGCTCCGCAGCAAGTGGGATGAGTGGAGAGCAGACTGGTGCTGGATTGTCGAGGAGAATCCGCAGCCATTTACCGCCCAACGCCAAGCCCCAGTAGTGCGCGGCAACGATTGGAGCCACGTGTCCCTGGAAGACGACAGGCTGAAGATTGCCGTCACCCGGATCCTACGCCTCAGGCTTGCCGGGCTCACCGTAGGCGCCGTTGGCGCAGACTTTCTTCGCCGCCAGCGCGCTTCGCAGGAGAGAGGAGACCGCTGGGAGTTCCAGAATGCGGCGGATATCATGAGGCTGCGCTCGGGCCTCAACTTCAACTTCACTGTCTTGGAACTGGACGCGATGCTCTTGGAACTGTTCAAGCACGATCCTGATCATCCCGAAGTGTTCAGGTTGCCGAGGTGTCGTTCACAGTGCAACAACTCCTCGCCGACCGCATCCGTGCAATGATGCCGCCAGCGATTCGCATGGAATTGTCCCAACTTGGCAAGAGCCTGCAGACGACGTCGTGCGAGAGTTCTTTGACGGCTTGGTAGAAATGCCGGTCCGCTCCGATGAACAGAAGAGCCTTACTCGCGACACCACCAATGCGGAGATGCAGCGCATCGCCACTAGGCTGGAAGAGGCGGCGGCAGCCGCTGCTGCGGGCGAGTTTGGATTCACCGTGGAGGAGGCAGAGGCAGCAGAGGCGGCAAGCCTTGCCGAGCGAGAGGAGCTTGCCGGCGAGGAAGAGCCTGTCGAGCCTGAAGCTGAGTCGGGCAAGCCCGCCGAGGGCGCGAGCGACTCGTTGAAGATCGACTCCTACTCTTTCTCCCCTCCAGACAGCTCGCCGCAAGCGGAGCCCCCAGCTCCCACAAGAAGGCGTCTCCGCAAGGCCGGGGACGTAGCGGGGCGGCAGACGGGCCAACAGCCGCCGCACCGCGCGACGCGCTCCACCGTGGCAAGCACTGCCGCGGGGAGCACCTCACGCCGCTGCAAGCAATCGGAGCGGGCCTCCCGGTCCACCGCTTCTGCTCCGCCAAGCGGCCAAGGAACCTACTCCTCCGCCTTGTCGCGCCCGAAGGTGGGCGGACTTGACCTCTCCGCGCTCAGCTCCGACGAGGAAGAGGAAGAGTAAGATTCTTTGCTGTACTTGTAATTCTTCAATTCTTGCTGTTTTGTCTTGTATCTGATTTGCTTTACTCCGAACCCATTCCTTTTCAGGACCCTGGCCTAGAGGGCGGCGAAGAGAGCCAAGGTCCCGGTGATTGTTATCGAGGACGAACTCACCGCGACAGCAGGGGGTGTGTCCGAGACCACCTTGCCGGACCCGGCAACAATTCCCCAAAGCAGCCCCCAGCGCAGCCCCCAGTGTAAGCATATGGTTTACTTCCTGCTGTTAGGCGCGCATGGGTGCTCTTTCTCTGCTGACATCCGACTATTGGTTTGCGTAGGAGCAGAGCAGTCTCACCAGGAGTGCCCGGAAGCCGCTCCCGACATGCCATCTGCTTCGACTACACCGCCAAGGGAGGATTCCCCAGCAAGGGAGAATTCTCCGGCAAGGGAGAAGTCTCCGGCAAGGGATAGTTCTCCGGCAAGGGACAGCACCAGCGACCCCCCAGTGGCGGAGACCATGACTGTAGATCCTAGTACAGGTAATCCTCTTGCTTGAAAACTTCCCTTGGGTTCTTCTTCTCTGATTTTCTTTTTGAATATTTGCTTGACTCTTTCTTCTTTTTCCGGTCGTCAGATCCATCTGCCACGGAGCCGATGGAAACCGAGGTCGCCGGCGAGGAGAACGCGCGCGGCAATAACGACGAGGCCGCTGTCATCAAAGAAGAAGCCGGCGCTGATGATCCCGCTGGCGGAGAGGCCGCCAAAGCTGCCGCCGCAGAAGCTGGCGAGGGGTCCGGCGATCGCACTGACGGCCCCGAGGCCGCAGGAGCGTCAGGCGCTACGCCGATCGCCGATCTCTCCGCCGCTCTTTGTAGCGCCAGTTCAAGAGCCCCACCCGCGCCTATTTGAAGGCGGCGATGGCGTCTTCATCAAGCTCCCCGGGCGCCGAGCTCTGTGCGCCGGTCGAAGGAGAGACCTTTGATGAAGAGTTGCTCGCCTCCGCTGGCCGACGCTGGTCGACGCTCGGCCGAGCAGCAGCGGCGGCGAGCTCGAGGAGGAGCAGCTGCCGGAAGCTGTTGTCGCTCTACCGCGCCCGACAGTGCCAAGCTGGTATCCCGAGAAGCGCTTGTCGTGAAGGCAGGAGCGGATATCGAGAAGCGCGCGGAAGAGCTCCGGGGCCTTAACCAGGAAGCTCTCCGGTCCCTGGCAGAGGCGGGAGCGACTCGCTGAGGAGCGTAAAGCCTTCCTCCTCGAGAAGGCTGAAGTTGAAGAGCAACAGCAGCTTGTTGCCAAGAAGCTGTCTGCGCAGGAAGGTGAGTTGGCGCAGCGGAAGGTTAACCTTGACAGCCACGAGGAGGAGCTTGCCGCGCAGCAAACATTCGGCGGGGCTCTCAAGGAAGCAGAGGATGCTGCCGCAGCTGCCGAGGCCGCCAAGAAGGAGCTGGAGACGAAGGTGGCGCAGCTGGAGGCCGATCTCAAGGTGAGCGGCGAGGAGCTTGCTGCGCCAAGCGTGAGCGAGAAGGACGCCTACACCCTTGGCGAGCTGCAGGTCGTCTCGCCGAGAGGAGCAAGGAGCTTAGCGCCGCCAAGGACTCCAACGCAGATCTTGAGTTGAAGCTGACTACTTTGACCGAGACGCCGGGCGGCGCCAGGGAGCAGGAGGTGGCCTTGAAGGAGAAGACCAAGGCCGACGAGGCGCTGCTGGGCGATCTTCTGCCGCCTGTAACACTTTTAGGGAGAATGTGGAGCACCGACCGAGGGTCTCGTGGATGTTGCCGCAGCCATCGACAGGGAGCTGGCAACTGGGATGGAGGATCTCGGTATTCCTCGGATGAGCACCTCCAACCCAGCGCCAAGCTCAGCTTGTTCTTCAAAGGCGTGGCGACGGCCCTCCAATGACTCGGGAGAAGATCCCAAAGCAGTTGGCGACGAGTCGCGCCAGATCTGCTGGAGCTTTTCAAAAGGTGCCGTGAAGGTGGCCTTCCGCAACCCAGCCTCAACCTCACCAACGCCCTCAATACCTTGCCGCCGGATGCTGATCTGAAGCGCTCAAGACCCTTATCGCACCCATTGTGGACAAGGTGAGCGGGATCAAGAGGGTTGAGGGCGATCGCGTGGATTAGGCCGCCTGCTTTTCTCTTTTCTTGTCGCTGCTGGTCATGTTATGAGAACAATCTGTTAGAGCCGTGACAAGCTATCTTGTAATATGACTCTATTTCGGTAGCGATTGCTATGTTATTTCCTTTACTTGATTCCTTCCTTTGTATGCTTTGCCCTCGCTTTTAGGGAACTTGTCGGCAGAGCACCTTAGCATGAAGCGCTGAGTGCGGGACATCAGCAGCCTGCTTTGGCGGTGCCGCTACCGACAAGAAACCTTGTCGCAACTAGTCGCAGCTCACTTAAGTTGTTGAGCGGACTCGAAACAAAGTAAGGGCGCAACTAGCTACGAGTTGGTTCCTCCACGCAGGTTTTTCCATACAAAGCACGGTCGTTCGAGGAAGATAACTTAAAAATTTTAAAACTGATTGCTCAAACTTTAGCAACTTAGCTTTTCTGTCGTTTGCTTCCCGGTAAGGCGAAACTTCTTCTTCGAACGACGCTTGGTCCACACCATTATCTTCTCCTTTCCCCCCGGCAAACTTGTGGTCGAGGAACCTTCCTTTCTTTGAGAAAGAGAAAGAAGAGAAAATAAAGATATGGAGCCTTACGGCTCGTTATTGCTTACCGGGGGTAGGCGTTGCACAAAGTGTCAGATAACGCATGCAAAAAAGTAGAAAGCATGAAATTGACAAGATGTGCGGAGCACATGAGCTTTACTTATGCACGGGTCTGCGCTCGCTTCGTACAAAGGATTACATGCAACATCGGCAAGACTTGTACAAAAGGTGGTTGCGGAACAGGTTCCGCAACCGCGTCCCACGAGTAAAACTTACGAAGATGCTCAATGTTCCAGAGTTGCTCACCGAATGCCATCTTCGGTCTCAAAGCGGACAGCGCCAGCCTAGTGACTCGTTTCACCCGGTAAGGGCCTTCCCACTTCAAGTCAACTTGTTGGAATTTTTGGCGGACTGAACGCGCCGAAGAACAAGGTCGCCTTCCACGAGACTTCTGGCATTAACTTTGCGGCTATGGTAGCGGCGCAAAGCTTGCTGGTATCGAGCAGCTCGTACAACGGCCTGAAGACGGTCCTCCTCAAGGAGCAGCGCATCATCTTGTCGCAACTGCTCTTGCTCAAGCTCATCATAAGTGAGCACTCGAGGTGACCCGTATACGAGTTCCGTGGGGAGAACTGCCTTTGCTCCATAGACTAGAGCGAAAGGTGTCTGGCCAGTGGCTCGATTTGGCGTCGTCCTGATCGACCAAAGAACCACCGGCAGCTCCTCAATCCAGTTCTTTCCGCACTTGTGCAGCCTGTCGAAAGTCCTGGTCTTGAGCCCGCGCAGCACTTTAGCATTCGCCCTCTCCGCTTGACCGTTACTTCTCGGATGAGCAACAGAAGCGAAGCAGACCTTGGCGCCAAGATCTTGGACGTACTGCATGAAGGTGCGGCTCGTGAATTGCGTGCTGTTGTCGGTGATGATCTTGTTAGGGATCCCAAGCGGCAAACAATCGACCAAGAACTTGATCGCCGATCGTCTTGTCACCTTCCTCACTGCTTCCACTTCGGCCACTTTGTGAACTTGTCGATTGCAATGTACAAGTACTCAAAGCCCCGACAGCTCGGGAAAGGGGCCGAGGATGTCGAGCCCCTGACGAAAATGGCGAGATAAAGGGATCGTTTGGAGAGCTTGAGCTGGCTGGTGTATCTGCTTGGAATGGAACTGGCACGCTTCACACTTGGTTACTTGTGTAGTTGCATCCTGGAGGGCTGTCGGCCAAAAGAAACCTTGCCGGAATGCTTTGCCGACAAGTGCTCTTGCGCCAATGTGGTGACCACATATGCCTCCATGTATCTCTGCCAACAGCTTTTGTCCGTCTTCCCGGTGAATACACTTCAATTTCACACCGTTGAGTCTTCTTCTGTACAATGTGTTGTCGACAAACTAGTACATACTTGACTGCCGGGATACTCTTTCCGCTTCTTCTTGCTCTTGGGAAGTTCTCCTTCGAAGAAGCGGACAATCTGCTTGTGCCCATCTTTGGAGCTTGTGGCTCGACAACAAGGACTAAAGGCACATCAGCTGCTGCGGAACATCCGCTTCTCTGGCGAGAACCTGCGGCTCAGCCGAGCTTGACGTTCCCGGCAAGCTTGCGAGCAAAACTTGTCGAGCGCTCGCTTCAACGGAACAAACCCTAGGGCTTGCGGAGCAGACTGCTCCTCGGCACCTTGGTGTTGATCTTGAGGACCTTCTTGGCGGCGGCTTCGGGAGCTCTGCCGGAAAATAGTCACCAGAAATCAACTTCCTCTTCTTGTTCTGTCCAGTTGATGGCGTTACAGACGGTTGAGTCGGTTTGAGCACAAAGATCCCTGGTTCCACGGGTAACTTAAGTGCGGCGCGCCCGACGAGCCATCGGCAATGTCGTTCGAGCTCTTGGAACATGTTCCATCATGGGCCGTCAAAGTGCTCTTCTAGCTTTCTCACTTCATCAACGTAAGATTCCATCAATGGACTCTGATAATTCTTGTTCACTTGGCGGACGACAAGCTGTGAGTCACCCCTGACAATGAGCTTCTTGATCCCAAGGTCTGCTGCGATCCTGAGACCGAAAAGCAAACCTTCATACTCTGCAGTATTGTTCGTTGCTTGCTCCTTGGGAAAGTGCATCGGACTACGTGCTTGAGGTGCTCTCCGGTGGGTGCAACAAGTAGCACGCACGCCCCGCGGCGCCTTGCAGCGAGAAGGCACCATCAAAGTACATCAGCCACTCTTTGCTTGCTTCCTTGACGGGATGCTCGTTTCGAATTTCTTCATCTTGTGTTGGCGTCCATTCTGCTATGAACTCCGCCAATGCTCGCTTTGGATAGTTGAAGTGCTCTCAAACTTGAGGCCAAAGCTTGATTGTTCCAGTGCCCACTCGACAATCCTGCTGTTGCTTCGGATTTTGCGTTATCCTCTTGACGGAAAACGAGTGATGACTGTGATCTCATGTGCTTGGAAGTAATGGCCCAGCTTTCTCGAGGTCATGAGAAGGCCGAAAAGCAATTTTGCACACCAGAGTACCTTGACCTAGCCCCTGCGCAGAAGGGAACCGACAAAGTAAACTGGCGCTGCACCATTCTTTTCTGCATCTTCTCACGCTCTGCGAGATCCATCTTTTCGGGACGAGCTTGCGGTGAAGTCCCACTTGTCGCTGGATGCATCTGCCGTGGTTCTTGGCTCATCATCCGCCTCCCTCTCCGCTACTAACACAGCACTAACCACTTGATTGGTTGCCGCTATATATAGCAGCAACTTCTCTTGTGGCTTAGGTGCGACAAGTGTTATAGTGGAGGACAGTATATCTCTTTAAGTCCTGCGGTGCAGCCTCCGCTTCGAGTCCATTTCATTGGACCTGCCCTTTTCAATATTTTGAAAATGGCGAGGCGCGCTAAGCAGAACCTAGAGATAAACCTCTTTGAGAGCAGCTACATAACCGCAAGTCTTCGTACATCCTTGACGGGTGCTTCAATCTGCTCAATGGCCTTGATCTTGTCGGGATTGGCTTCACCCGCTGAGATCTGAAGAACCCGAGAAGCTTGCGGAGGGACTCAAACACACACTTCTCGGGGTTGAGCTTGAGGTTGATCTTGCGCAGATTTGCAAAGGTTTCGTCTAAATCTTGAATCGAGTCGCCTTGTCCTTGCTCTTGACCACTATGTCATCCATGTAGGCTTCCACATTTCGTGTATTTGCGGCTCAAAAGCGTCATGGACTACCCTTGCAAATGTTGAACCAGCATTCTTTAAACCGAAAGGCATCCATACTGAAACAGTATGTGCCACATGGGGTGATGAATGCGGTCTTCTCCTCATCCTCTTACGCCATGAAGATCTGATGGTATCTGAGTATGCATCAAGAAATGAAAGCAAGTCACATCCGCCGTGGAGTCAACAATCTGTCGATCGCGGCAAGGGAAATGGGTCTTTGGGACAAGCTTTATTGACATCGGTAAAGTCGATACAAAGCCTCCATTTCCGTTTGCCTTCTTACGACTACGGGTTGGCCAACCACGTAGGATGGAGCACTCCTTTGACAAGGCCTGCTGCTTCCAATTTCTTGATTTCTTCTGCGATGAATTCTTGGCGCTCCTTGCACCTTCGACTTTACGCTTGACGGGCGCGCGATGAGGACAGACGGCAAGATGGTGCTCGATTACTCACAGGAACACGGGGATGTCGACGGTTGCCACACAAATCGTCGACGTTAGCCCGCAGGAAAGCAACGAAGCGCTTTCTATTTAGGGTCGAGAGTGGCACGATGGTGAAGGTACCACCGTGCCATCCTCCTGGCGGACACCTTCTTGGTCTTTGGTGGAGCTGCCATTGTCTTCTTACACTTGCGGTGGAGCTCGATGGTGCGTCCTCGGCGGTAGCGCCGCACTCAAGAGGTGCGCTTGCGGAGTGGGCATCGAACTCTTGCGGACTTGGTCTTCTTCTTCGCCTCGGGAGCTTCAATGGCAAGTGATTTGCGATCTGTTGCGGCTGCTTGCTTCCCGGTAGATCTTGTCGGCGCAGATAAGAGCATCCTTCTTGTCGCCAGGACAGAGATGACACTTATCGGGCTGGCATCTTCACATGTTGTATGCATAGTGAGAGGCTGCCATGAATTTGGCGAGTCTTTGACGGCCGAGTATCCCATTGTAAGGCAATGGAAAGTCAGCAACGTCAAATGTTACCCTCTCATCCCTGAAGTTCAACTTCGCTGCCAAATGTCACCGCAACGTGATCTTTCCCTTGCTTGCTCCTTCCCGGATTGATTCCTTGGAATGTGCCAGTCTCTTCGAGCTCGCCATCGGTCTGGAGTTTACGGGTACCACGGAGGAGATCAAGTTCAAGCCGGCCCCGCCGTCAACTAGCATCTTAGTGACCTTGAGGTTGCGGATAGTTGGTGAAACCAACATCGGCAAACACCCGACCGCAGTTATGCGATTAGGGTGGTCCTCAATATCAAAGATGATAGGCGTGTTGGACCATTTCAGAGGCTTGCGTGACTCGACGGGTGGTTCTGCTGCATTGACTTCCCGCACCCACTGCTTGAGCTGGCGGTGGGAAGTATGCAGAGAAGCACCGCCGTCAACGCACAGGACCTCTGTGGCTTTCTGGAACTCCTGCTCATCGGTCTCGTCATCATCCATATCTTCATCGTCGTCGTCATCTTCATCCTTGTCGCGGCGCGAGAGGTCTGTCTCCTTGCCGCTGCTTGGCCTTGCCGCGGCGTCCTCCTCGGCCGGGCGTTTCTTGCCGGCTCCTCCAAAGCACCTTCTGGGCCTTCTCCTTGTCGCGTCAGATTCAGCCTTTTGCTGCTCGACAAGCTGCTCGACCTTCTTGCAGCTCGGAGGTCATGGCCCTTAGTGCGGTGGATCTTGCAATCTTGTTTGTTGGTGCCGTCACGCTTGTCGGCGACCGCCACAGCCAGTAGTTTGTGCTGCGGCAATCTCCTTGCGGAGCTACCAGCTTTAGCTTTCTTGGCGCCACCTCCATTGCCGGACTGCTCAACGACTAGCACATCTTTGCCTTTCTTCTTCCTGTTGTTCCGCCGCGGTTTTTCTTTGCCGGGGCAGACTCCTCACTATCAGATCCTCCTGCTTCTGTATTCTCTCCGGGGAGTTTCCTCCCTTCCTCAGCACGTGCACACTTGTCGGCCAGGGCATATAGCTCACTGACGTATCTGATTTTGCACATCGCCATCTCCTCCCTCATCCTGCGGTTTCGCACGTTACGATGGAACGCGCTGATTACCGCGGGCAGGTGGACATCTGATGATGTTGTCTTTGTCGCTGGCTGAATCTCTGAATGTACTTGCGCGGGGCTCTCCTTCCTTACGGGCGAGCATATGAAGGTCGCTCTCTTGGCCATGAGGCTTGTGGCCGCCTGTAAAGGCGCCGACAAACTGATGGCATAGGTCTGCCCAGGAGGATATGGAGTTGTCCGGCAAGTGCATGAGCCAGATCTCGACATTGGGCTTGAGTACCGGCGGGAAGTAGTTGGCCAGGATCTTGTCGTCCGGCCCCCCGGCAGCTTGCACCGCGATGGTGTAGATGCCGAGGAACTCCGACGGATGCAACTTGCCGTCGTACTTCTCTGGTACGTCTGGCTTGAAAGTCTTCGTCTTTGAGCCATGGACTTGCCGCAGCTCACGAGTGAGCGCAGGGCAACCTGCCGCGTCGGACAAGTCGCTGGTTCCCCGGTGCATGCATGTCGACAAAGGGCCCAGTAGCGCTGGTCCGATTGACGCCGCTTCTCTTGGCGCTCGATCGAGTTCGGCGTCTTCTTGCTGTCGTTTGTGAAGAACTTGGCGCTGATCGCGGCGAGCTCGTGGATCTGATGATGCGGTGGAGTCGCCGAGGTGGATCCGGTGAGTCGGCGATCTTGGCCTTCGGGTGGAGAGTGCATGGTGGTTGCACCCCACGGTTTCGTCGCCATCGGCTCGTGCTCAGCAGTCCTGCCGCGGCAGCGATGTACTCGGCTGGCGCGGAGGTCGCCGTTAAGCGAAGCCGATGAGACTCGAATGGTGGCCTCCATTCATCGATCTTGTCTGCCGTTGGAGGGTAATCCAGGAGCAGTTGAGCTCGCGCCAACGCTTCTGCTGGAGTGGTGGGCGGCAGTGGCGAACGACGCGAGGATCGGGATATGCTCGGACTTCTAACTATGTTAGAAGGAGCAGTATCCTGTCTAGGCGACCGTGTCTCGCTCGTGCCAGCATGTTGGCGTGCATGCTGGTCTTGAGCACCCCGAAATCCACCAGCTCGATCTTGGTCCAACGAACGTATGGCACTGTGAATACCATGACGCTGTCGGTCCCGCGCCTCCGAGATGGGGGCGGTGCATGTCGGACGCCGAGGTCTGCGCAGCCTTGTCCTTGGACCTGGCAGCACCGTGGGCTCCTCGTCGATGCCCGTTCTTCGCGGCGTCTACCCCACCACCCGTTTGCTCCGGTGGTGGTGGGTTCGACGTGGGCCGGAACAGCTGCCGCTGAAGCCTTCTTCTTCGGTGGCATGTCGATGAAGAAGATGAAGATCTAGCTCGTGTGAGCGTCGGATCAGGTTCACACAACCTCGACGCCCTACCGGCGCGCCAAAGATGTCGGGAAATGATCCACGAACACCTATGGGACCGGCGGACGAGCCCCTTCGGTTCGGCGGGGGCGGAGATCGCACGAAGAGCGGATCGGGCGGCTTACACGAGCAGTTTACCCAGCTTCGAGCTCTCGGAGATATAACACTCCTACTGCTGCATGTCCGAGTGTATTGAGTTCTTGCTCGGGCGCTGAGTGCTACAATACACTAGCTACTAACGAGACCGGCGTGAGTGTTTTACGCCTTGAACCCCCTCTACGTTGCGCATGGGCCTCCTTTTATATGCTAAAGGGGTCTCCGACAGGTGGCAACGTAGACAAGGGTAAAAATGGAAAAGGAATTGCGGTTGGTACAACTACATGCACAGTGTATCATACCTAACCCTGACGGCAGGGGACAAAGGCATTAAATGCCCGTCTATGTCACCCAAACAGTGCAAAAAGGACCGTCGAGCGCCACCGCTTACCACGATGGCAATCTTGTCGTTGCCGCTTGCCACCACAAGACCGCTGGCCAACACACCTCTTGCCACGCTGCGCCTAGAAAGGTCCTGGCGACACGTTGGTGGATGTCTTTGGGCCTGGTAGTCTGTGGTGGTAGTTTGCCGCGGCAAGCGCCTTGCCGCGGTCGTTGTCTTATCGCGTCCGGAAGCTTGTCGCTCACCGGGCCTCGCCGGGACGCGTGGCGCGTCGCGGCAAGTTCCTTGAAATGCCTTGGTTGGCCTTCCCGGCAAGCTCCTCTTGCCGGGGCCTTGTCTCCTTGGCTTGAATACTTTGCTCTTGAATGGTTCCAAAGGAACCGCGGAGGACCTTGGCGGTCACCCGGCAAGCCTTGCCGCGGGGTGCTGCAACTGCCCGTGCACAAGTTCGGGATACTAGGGTACCCCTACTCTAGTACACCGACAAAAACCTTCTGGTTGCATCATATAAAACTCTTCTTTAATAAATCCATTAAAGAATGTTGTTTTGACATCCATTTGCCAGATTTCATAAAATGTGGTAATTGCTAACATGATTCGGACAGACTTAAGCAACGCTAGAGTTGAGAAAATCTCATTGTAGTCAACACCTTGAACTTGTCGAAAACCTTTTTGCAACAAGTCGAGCTTTGTAGATAGTAACACTACTATCAGTGTCCGTCTTCCTCTTGAAGATCCATTTATTTAACTTGACTTGCTGATCATCAAGCAGGTCAACCAAAGTCCCCACTTTGTTCTTATATATGGATCCTATCTCAGATTTTATGGCCTCAAGCCATTTCGTGGAATCTGGGCTCATCATCGCTTCCTCATAGTTCATAGGTTCATCATGGTCTAGTAACATGACTTCTAGAATAGGATTACCGTACCACATTGGTGTAGATCTTATTTTGGAAGACCTACGAGGTTCGGTAGTAACTTGATCTGAAGCTTCATGATCATCATCATTAGCTTCCTCACTGATTGGTGTAGGAATCACAGGAACTGATTTCTGTGATGAACTACTTTCCAATTCGGGAGAAGGTACAATTACCTTATCAAGCTCTACTTTCCTCCCACTCACTTCTTTCGAGAGAAACTTCTTCTCTAGAAAGGATCCATCTTAGCAACGAATGTTTTGCCTTTAGATCTGTGATAGAAGGTGTAACCAACAGTTTCCTTTGGGTATTCTATGAAGACGCACTTCTCCGATTTGGGTTCGAGCTTATCAGGTTGAAAACCTCTTTCATATAAGCATCGCAACTCCAAACTTTAAGAAACGACAGCTTAGGTTTACTACTAAACCATAGTTCATACGGTGTCGTCTCAATGTATTTAGATGGTGCCCTATTTAAACGTGAATGCAGCTGTCTCTAATGCATAACCCCAAAATGATAGTGGTAAACCGATAAGAGACATCATAAATCGCACCATATCTAGTAAAGTACGATTACGATGTTCAGACACACAATTACATTGTGGTGTTCCAGGTGGCGTGAGTTGTGAAACTATTCCACTTTGTTTTAATTGAAGACCAAACTCGTAACTCAAATATTCATCTCCACGATCAGATCGCAGAAACTTTATTTTCTTGTTACGATGATTTTCTACTTCACTCTGAAATTCTTTGAACTTTTCAACTATTTTCAGACTTATGTTTCATCAAGAAGATATACGCATATCTGCTCAAATCATCTGTGAAGGTCAGAAAATAATGATACTTGCCACGGGCATCAACACTCATTGGATCGCATACATCAGTATGTATTATTTCCAACAAGTTTGTTGCTCGTTCCATTGTTCCGAAGAACGGAGTTTTAGTCATCTCGCCCAAAGGCATGGTTCGCTAGCATCAAATGATTCATAACCAAGTGATTCCGAAAATCCATCTTTTATGGAGTTTCTTTATGCGATTTACACCAATATGACCCAAACGGCAGCGCCACAAATAAGTTGCACTATCATTATTAACTTTGCATCTTTCGGCATCAATATTATGAATATGTGTATCACCACGATCGAGATCCAACAAACTATTTTCATTGGGTGTATGACCATTGAAGGTTTTATTCATGTAAACAGAACAACAATTATTCTCTGACTTTAAATGAATAACCGTATTGCAATAAACATGATCAAATCATATTCATGCTCAACGCAAAAGCCAAATAACATTTATTTAGATTTAACACTAATCCCGAAAGTATAGGGAGTGTGTGATGATGCTCATATCAATCTTGGAACTACTTCCAACACTCATCGTCACTTCCCTTCAACTAGTCTCTGTTTATTCAGTAACTCCTGTTTGAGTTACTAATCTTAGCAACCGAACGAGTATCAAATACTCAGGGGCTACTATAAACACTAGTAAGGCACACATCAATAACCTGTATATCAAATATACTCTTGTTCACTTTGCCATCCTTCTTATCCACCAAATATTCAGGGCATTTCCGCTTCCAGTGACCATTTCCTTTGCAGTAGAAGCACTTAGTTTCAGGCTTTGGTCCAGCATTGGGCTTCTTCAAGAGTGACAACTTGTTTGCCATTCTACTTGAAGTTTCCCTTTCTTTCCCTTTGCCCTTTTCTTGAAACTAGTGGTCTTGTCAATCATCAACACTTGATGCTCTTTCTTGATTTCTACCTTCGTCGATTTCAACATCACGAAGAGCTCGGGAATCTTTTTCGTCATCCCTTGCATACTATAGTTCATCACGAAGTTCTAGTAACTTAGTGATGGTGACTAGAGAATTCTGTCAATCACTATCTTATCTGGAAGATTAACTCCCACTTGATTCAAGCGATTGAAGTACCGGACAATCTGAGCACATGCTCACTAGTTGAGCGATTCTCCTCCATCTTTTAGCTATAGAACTTGTTGGAGACTTCATATCTCTCAACTCGGGTATTTGCTTGAAATATTAACTTCAATTGCTGGAACATCTCATATGGTCCATGACGTTCAAAACGTCTTTGAAGTCCCGATTCTAAGCCGTTAAGCATGGTGCACTAAACTATCAAGTAGTCATCATATTGAGCTAGCCAAACGTTCATAACGTCTGCATCTGCTCCTGCAATAGGTCTGTCACCTAGCGGTGCATCAAGGACATAATTCTTCTGTGCAACAATGAGGATAAACCTTAGATCACGGATCCAATCCGCATCATTGCTACTAACATCTTTCAACACAGTTTTCTCTAGGAACATATTAAAATAAACATATGAAAGCAACAAACATAGGGAAGCAACAACGCGAGCTATTGATCTTACAACATAATTTACAAAATACTACCAGGACTAAGTTCATGATAAATTTAAGTTCATTTAATCATATTACTTAAGAACTCCCACTTAGATAGACATCCCTCTAATCTTCTAAGTGATCACGTGATCCATATCAACTAAACCATGTCCGATCATCACGTGAGATGGAGTAGTTTCAATGGTGAACATCACTATGTTGATCATATCTACTATATGATTCACGCTCGACCTTTCGGTCTCCGTGTTCCGAGGCCATATCTGTATATGCTAGGCTCGTCAAGTTTAACCTGAGTATTCCACGTGTGCAACTGTTTTGCACCCGTTGTATTTGAACGTAGAGCCTATCACACCCGATCATCACGTGGTGTCTCAGCACGAAGAACTTTCGCAACGGTGCATACTCAGGGAGAACACTTCTTGATATTTTTAGTGAGAGATCATCTTAAAATGCTACCGTCAATCAAAGCAAGATAAGATGCATAAAGGATAAACATCACATGCAATCAATATAAGTGATATGATATGGCCATCATCATCTTGTGCTTGTGATCTCCATCTCCGAAGCATCGTCGTGATCACCATCGTCACCGGCGCGACACCTTGATCTCCATCATAGCATCGTTGTCGTCTCGCCAACTATTGCTTCTACGACTATCGCTACCGCTTAGTGATAAAGTAAAGCAATTACATGGCGTTTGCATTTCATACAATAAAGTGACAACCATATGGCTCCTGCCAGTTGCCCATAACTTCGGTTACAAAACATGATCATCTCATACAATAAAATATAGCATCACGTCTTGACCATATCACATCACAACATGCCCTGCAAAAACAAGTTAGACGTCCTCTACTTTGTTGTTGCAAATTTTACGTGGCTGCTACGGGCTGAGCAAGAACCGTTCTTACCTACATATCAAAACCACAACGATAGTTTGTCAAGTTGGTGTTGTTTTAACCTTCGCAAGGACCGGGCGTAGCCACACTCGGTTCAACTAAAGTGAGAGAGACAGACACCCGCCAGTCACCTTTAAGCACGAGTGCTGCATAGCGGTGAAACCAGTCTCGCGTAAGCGTACGCGTAATGTCGGTCCGGGCCGCTTCATCTCACAATACCGCCGAACCAAAGTATGACATGCTGGTAAGCAGTATGACTTATATCGCCCACAACTCACTTGTGTTCTACTCGTGCATATGACATCTACGCATAAAACCAGGCTCGGATGCCACTGTTGGGGAACGTAGTAATTTCAAAATTTTCCTACGCACACGCAAGATCATGGTGATGGCATAGCAACGAGAGGGAGAGTATTGTCCATGTACCCTCGTGACCGTGGCGAAGCGTTATGACAACGCTGTTGATGTAGTCGTACGTCTTCACGATCCGACCGATCCAAGCACCGAACGTACGGCACCTCCGAGTTCAGCACACGTTCAGCTCGATGACGATCCCCGGACTCCGATCCAGCAAAGTGTCGGGGATGAGTTCCGTCAGCACGACGGCATGGTGACGATGATTATGCTCTACCGGCGCAGGGCTTCGCCTAAACTCTGCGACGATATGACCGAGGTGGAATATGGTGGAAGGGGGCACCGCACACGGCTAAGGAACGATCCGTAGATCAACTTGTGTGTCCTGGGGTGCTCCCCTGCCCCGATATATAAAGGAGGGAGGGAGGTGCGGCCGGCCCCAAAGGGTGCGCTGAGGAGTCCTACTCCCACCGGAGTAGGACTCCCCTCTGCCTTGTTGGAGAAGGAAGGGGAGGGAAGAGGAAGGGGCGCGCCCCCTCTCCTGTCCTATTCGGACTAGGGGAGGGCGCGCCTGCCCTCTGCCGGCCCTCCTCTTTTCCCTCATGGCCCACTAAGGCCCATTATCCCCGGAGGTTCCGTAACCCCGGTGTTCCGTAAAAATCTGATTTCACGGAACCATTCCGATATCAAATATAGGCTTCCAATATATCAATCTTTATGTCTCGACCATTTCGAGACTCCTCGTCATGTCCGTGATCACATGCGGGACTCCGAACAAACTTCGGTACATCAAAACTTGTAAACTCATAATAAAACTGTCATCGTAACGTTAAGCGTGCGGACCCTACGGGTTCGAGAACTATTTAGACATGACCTAGAACTATTCTTGGTCAATAACCAATAGCGGAACCTGGATGCTCATATTGGCTCCTACATATTCTACGAAGATCTTTATCGGTCAAACCGCATAACACCATACGTTGTTCCCTTTGTCATCGGTATGTTACTTGCCCGTGATTTGATCGTCGGTATCCAATACCTAGTTCAATCTCGTTACTGGCAATTCTCTTTACTCGTTACGTAATGCATCATTCCGTAACTAATTCATTAGCTACATTGCTTGCAAGGCTTATAGTGATGTGCATTACCGAGAGGGCCCAGAGATACCTCTCCGACAATCGGAGTGACAAAACCTAATCTCAAATCGCCAACCCAACATGTACCTTTGGAGACACCTGTAGTACTCCTTTATAATCACCCGATTACGTTGTGACATTTGGTAGCACCAAAGTGTTCCTCCGTAAACGGGAGTTGCATAATCTCATAGTTACGAGAACATGTATAAGTCATGAAGAAAGCAATAGCAATATACTAAGCGATCAAGTGCTAGGCTAACGAAATGGGTCATGTCAATCACATCATTCTCCTAATGATGTGATCCCATTAATCAAATAACAACACATGTCTATGGTTAGGAAACATAACCATCTTTGATTAATGAGCTAGTCAAGTAGAGGCATACTAGTGACTATATGTTTGTCTATGTATTCACACATGTATCATGTTTTCGGTTAATACAATTCTAGCATGAATAATAAACATTTATCATGAAATAAGGAAACAAATAATAACTTTATTATTGCCTCTAGGGCATATTTCCTTCACTTGGAACAAAAGAACCTCCACAGAAGGCTTATTGCCACCGCGAGTAGTCTGAAGAAGCAGAAGCAAAGGCTTAAGGCCGCGCAGAATACGCTCAACAGTAGATGGAACAAAGTCCTCGACAATGAAGAAAAGTATGGTGGTAGTTACCACACAAAGAGATATCCAAAGCGGAAGCTGTTGCCTGAATTTGATGATGAGGCCTTAGAGCCCACACAGCCGAAAAACAAAATGGTCGACCGGTCGGATAAACCACCTCGTGGCCATGATAGAGCGGCTAAAAAGGTCGCACATAAGTCAGCACATGATTCACATGATTACTTGCATCAGAAGACCGGCGTGACCAGATCCATCTACGGATCAAGGAAACGCGCTCCAGCGCACAACCAAAACCGAACACTACAACCGTCAGAACGCCATGACAGATACAAATACAGGGGTGCCGCACACCCCCTATGTTTCACCGATGAGGTGCTGGACCACGAATTTCCAGAAGGATTCAAACCAGTGAATATAGAGGCGTACGACGGAACCACAGACCCTGGGGTCTGGATTGAGGACTTTATCCTCCATATCCATATGGCTCGCGGAGACGATCTCCACGCCATCAAGTACTTGCCCCTCAAGCTGAAAGGACCAGCTCGGCACTGGCTGAAGAGCCTCCGTGAAAACTCAATTGGAAGTTGGGAGGAGCTTGAGGATGCTTTTAGGGCTAATTTTCAAGGGACCTATGTCCGACCTCCGGATGCAGACGATTTAAGTCATATAATTCAATAGCCCAGAGAGTCAACCCGAAAGCTTTGGAACAGATTTCTCACTAAGAAGAACCAAATCGTCGACTGCCGGGACGCCGAAGCCTTAGCAACTTTCAAACACAGCGTCCGAGACGAATGGATCGCCAGACACCTCGGCCAAGAAAAACCGAGAACAATGGCAGCCCTGACAAGCCTCATGACCCGCTTTTGCGCGGGCGAAGATAGCCGGCTAGCCCGTAGTAGCACCAGCGACCCAGGTACATCCGAAGTCAGGGATGGCAATGGAAAACCACGACGCAGTAAAAGCAAGCATCAAAATAAAGAAGATATCCCGGATAACACGGCGGTGGCGCCGGATTCGAAGGCTCTCGACCGGGTCGGGGAAAAAAGCCTTTCAAAGGCAGCAGAGATGGACCGTCCAGCCTAAACAAGATTCTAGACAAATTATGTCAGATTCATGGCACCCCCGATAAACCTGCAAATCACACCCACAGAGAATGTTGGGTCTTCAAGCAGGCCGGTAAGCTAAACGCCGAACACAAGGGGAGGGAGACACCAAGTGAAGACGAGGACAAGCCTCGCCAGCAAAGCACTGGGGGACAGAAAAAATTCCTACCAGAGGTCAAAACAGTGAACATGATCCACGTGACGAAGAGGAGAAGTAGACACGCACTCCGAGACACACGCGCCGTAGAGCCCGTCACCCCTAAGTTCAACCCCTGGTTGGCCCGCCCGCTCACTTTTGATCACAGGGATCACCTGACAAGTATCCGACACGGAGGAGTGGCTGCCTTGATGTTAGACCCAATAATAAATGGATACCATCTCACACGAGTCCTTATGGACGGCGGCAGTAGTCTTAGTCTGATATATCAGGACACAGTCCACAAAATGGGGATAGACCCGACAAAAATCAGCCACGGTAATACTACCTTCAAGGGAGTAATACCAGGCCCAGAGGCCCGCTGCACGGGCTCTCTAGTACTAGAGGTTGTATTCGGTTCTCCCGACAACTTCCGAAGCAAAAAGTTAACCTTTGACATTGCTCCATTCCGAAGTGGCTATCAAGCACTACTCGGAAGAGCAGCTTTTGCTCGTTTTAATGCAGTACCGCATTACGCTTCTCTCAAGCTCAAGATGCCCGGTCCACGTGGCATCATCACAATTAGCGGAAATATTGAACGTTCCTTACACGCGGAAGAATGTGCGGCGGCTTTAACAGCCGAACACTAAACGACCTCTCCAACCAGAATAAATGATCGGTCGTCAAGACCGCGGACACGGCTAGACGAGTTCGGCGCATCACTAGCTATAACAGCTTAGATAAACCCGAGATTGGTTTGATGATTATACCCCCATAGGCGGTACCAGGGGCTTCCCGCGTATAAACAGGGCTAGTTCGGCTCAACTTTACTTATCTTGAATTTTAATGGTTTATTGAGAATAACCAATTTTTCGCACGACAACTTTCACCTAAGTTCCTCTCTGTTACAGATGACAATCGTGCTACACCCTTCCAGAATACGGCACAACAGAGACACAGGCATAGAGGTGCAGCAGGGACTCGCTCAAATACCTTAGGGAGTGTAAAGACCGGATACCTTAGGGAGTGTTCGGCGTCGCGAGTTTGGCCTTATATGTATCAGCTCCGAATCATGTCTTTGGTCAAATGTTGGGTTTGCCCGGCTCCCATGTTTTGCTACCTTACGTTCTGCTCTATCGGCTAAGGTGGCACCGGGAGAACTACTGTGATTGTGCCCTGGTTCATCCGGATGAGCACCTCAGTAAAGAAAGCCGAAAAATGACTGTCATGATAAAGCGCGAGACTGGTCAACCACTCGATGACCTAGCGGAATCTTCGGGGTTCCTCCGCATTAACGAAGGGCCGGTTTTCTCGGCCATGTACATACGCGTACCGTATTCGGATAGCAGCGGAAATACCAGGGGCTATATAGTAGCCCCACTATCAAACTCCTATGGTTAAGTGAAAGTGTTAAAGCAATATAGTCCAATTGCCTCGTTCGCCACGCTACCACCTCCTTAATGGACCAAGACGTTGGATCAAGTGTGAAGGCGCTTTACACCCCGCATTATATGCGTGGGGGGAAAAACCGACGACTGCAAACTTTCAGGATATATATATATATATATATATATATATATATATATATATATATATATATATATATATATATATATATATATATATATATATATATATATATATATATATATATATATATATATATATATATATATATATATATATATATATACATACATACATAAAACACCACACATGAGGCATAATAATACTTTCAGGCAAAAGTATAAACACAACCTTTATAATCCAAATAACATTGTTCTTACAATTGAGATACATGTCACTAGAACATGATATGCTTTGAGCATTGAGCCTCTATTACAAGAGCGCCTTCTAAGACTTCCTCAAAATAGCGCTCGGCCGATACCCGGCCTACCGCCGAACTCTGGGATGCAATAGTGGTGGCTTCCATCTCTGCCCAGTACGTCTTGACACGGGCAAGAGCCATCCGCGCACCCTCTATGCACGCCGACCTCTTCACAGCGTCGATATGCGGCATAGCACCAAGGAATTGTTGCACTAGGCCAAAATAGCTATTCGGCCTCGGTCCCTCCGGTCAAAGGTGATCCACGACGAACCTCATAGCAAGTCCGGACAACCTATGGAGCTCGGCCCACTCGGCCATTTGATCATTTAACAGCAGCGGACGCGTTGGAGTGCGGAACTGTGAACAGAACAACCCTTCCACTACATGATCCTTCAGATCTTTGGAAAACTTGGTCGCATCAGCGGCATTCGCTGCTAAATCCAAGTACGCGTTTGCAGAACTCCATAATTTATCTAGAGGGGCATACTTCGGGTCTCCAAACCTCGTCCGCAACAAAAAGGGCTTCCCAGCCGCAATATCTCCGGCTTGACGGAGTTCCTCCTTCACCGCTCTAATCTGCGAGCGGGTTTCCTTGGCCGTTTCCATGACCTGCTTCAGTGCCGCCGCCTTCACTTGGCTTTCCTTTTTAAGAAGCTCATACTGGCCGGCGGCATCTTTCAGCTCAATAGCCATCTCGGCTATTTTCTCTTTGCTCTGGCAATGGGCAGCCTGTTCGGCTCTTAGCTCTTTGACCGCCTTTAGGGCGGCCGCATCACCCTTCCTGGCTTGTTCCTTGGCTCGGGCAAGTTCGGCCCGAAGGGTCTCCACGGCGACAGCTCCATCTGCAGTCACAACATATTACAGATACTAGCATCATGCTCCTCTTAATATGTATTGATCCTAGGAGAATACATACCCTGTGCCTCGTCAAGCCGCTTGTTTACAAGTACGATGTCGGCATCTGCCGCATCAAGTTGCCGCTTCAGTTCGGCAAACTCACCAGTCCGGCCAGCCACCGGACCCGTAGCCACCTGCACATGAAAGCGGCACGGTTATTACACAGAATATGATCCTCTATTTGCAGTCTTTTTCGACAGCAACCAGAGTCTCAGGGGCTACTATCTGCATAGGCCACACCTAGCGTGTGCGGTATCGTCCAAAAAATATATATTACTTCACGTACCTCAAAGCCTTTCAGCAGAATCACAAAAGCTTCATGCAACCCGCTTTTGGCGGATGAAACCCTCTCAACCACCGTGCCCATTAGAGCACGATGTGTTTCCGAGACAGCCGCTTGCTCCAGAAGATTCATCAGTGCATTCGATCGCATACCGGACGGTTTCAGACTCTTTCTGTGGCTCTCCTTAGGAGCCGAATACCCTGGACTTCGGTCGGCCGAAGGTTTACCTTCTGGCCTTGGCGGATCAGGAGAAAATCCTCCGTGACGACACCTCAGGGTCGCCCGCTTCACGAGGCGGGGAGGTGTTTCGCTCTCCATCATCTCCAGAAGAAGATCCCCCGAAGACGAACTCTGTCGAGAAGGGCTACAATCCGAACTACAAGACGCACGCCTCGGTTATCGTTCTCGGAAACGAAGCAGGATATATTTACTATAAAGTACTTTCGTTCACTTACAGCTCGGTAGAGGGCTGGTCCCCTGGCGGGTACTGTGCGGTAAGGATGCCCTCCGGGGTAGGACCCTCCGACAAAGGATTCTTCCCTCGCTTAGAGACCATTACTTCCAAGTCTTCGAAGGCGGTCCTCTTCCTTCCCTGGGGAGAGGGAATTTTAGATTCTCCCCCCTGGTTATCCTCCTTCGCGGAGGCACTAATTCCCCCGGTTTGGATGAATAGTGAGTGAGGCTCGCTCTCGGCCTCTTTGTTCCTCCCTTTACCTTCCCCTGATGGCGTTTGATAAGGCACAAGCTCAAGCATCCTGGCTAGTACAGGATCCAGTGAGCCCTCGGGAAGGGGGGCCGGACACCTGATCATCTTCGCCTTTTTTATCCAGTCCTGGTCAAAAGGTGACTTTTCAGAATGATGTTGTGATAAATTAAAAAACAACGTGTTCGGCCACGGAATTACTTACTTGAGTGTCTGGGCGATTGCAGTTCAGACCCGCATCCTCGGAGGTGTCCGGACACTCTATTTGTGATCCAAAGAACGATCTATACATCTCTTCGAGCGTCACGCCGAAGAAGTGCTGAATAGTTCGCGGTCCTTCCGGGTTGAACTCCCACATACGGAGAGGTCGACATTTGCAAGGCAGGGCTCGACGAACTAGCATTACCTTAAAAAGGCTGACATCTCTCTCGTGGAGATCTAGGATGCGACTCTGCAATATCGGCACATCATTTACTGGCCCCCAGTCCAACCCCTTGTTGACCCATGACGCCAGTTGTGGCGGGGGGCCCGAGAGGAAGGCAGGGGCGGCTACCCACTTAGTACCCCGGGGAGCTGTGATATAAAACCACTCCCGTTGCCATAAACTGGACACCTCCGGGAAGGAACCCTTTGGCCATGGAACATCGGCGCCTTTGCTTATTACGGCACCTCCGCACTCTGCGTGTCGCCCCTCAATCATCTTCGGCTTCACATTGAAGGTCTTGATCCATAAGCCAAAGTGTGGGGTAATGCGGAGGAAGGCTTCACACACGACGATGAACGACGAGATGTGAAGGATGGAATCCGGAGCCATATCATGGAAATCGAGCCCGTAGTAGAACATGAGCCCTCTGACAAAGGGATCTAGATTGAAACCTAGCCCTCGGAGGAAGTGGGAGACGAATACAACACTCTCGCTAGGTTCGGGAGTGGGAATGACCTGCCCTCGAGCAGGCAGCCTGTGCGAGATTTCGTTGGTCAAATACATAGCTTCTCTTAGCTTCTTGATGTCCTCCTCTGTGATGGAGGAGGGCACCCACCGACTTTGAAGGTTGGATCCGGACATGATTGTAGGTCCGAAGCACCTAGCCTGAGACTTGGGTGTTGGAACTCGAGGCGGGGGAAGGATTCGATTGAGCGCGAGAAGAAGGGGACAGGCCTAGGCCTCTTTATAATTAAAGAGGATGAATATCAAGCGTCCTCTGCGTGGCGGCTTGGGACTTGCCTAAAATCGAGGAGTCATACCAACAGGCACGATTGGGTTACCCATACCCGTATTGATGAGAATCCCGTGAAAAAAGGGACACGATCTCTGCTTCGACAGGACGTGCCAATAAAAATCGCCTCGCAACACGTGCAGTGGCAGGCTCGGAAAAACGGTTCGTCATGACCAGACCACGGCAGTACGTCACATTATGAAAAGCTGTCGGCAGATTGGATTTGTGGGAATATTATTCTCTCTACGGTGGTATGTGGAATTTGTTTTGCAGAGCCGGACACTGTCTTTGTGTTCAAAATATTCTATGGAGTATCCAGAGGAGGAACCCGCCTTGCAATGCCGAAGACAATCTGCACGCCGGACTCATCGTCATTGAAGCCTGGTGCAGGGGCTACTGAGGGAGTCTTCGATTAGGGGGTCCTCGGACAGCCGGACTATATCCTTTGGCGGTATTTGGAATATGAAGATACAAGATTGAAGACTTCGTCCCGTGTCCGGATGGGACTCTCCTTGGCGTGGAAGGCAAGCTTGGCAATACCCATATGTAGATCTCCTCCCTTGTAACCGACTCTGTGTAACCCTAGCCCCCTCCGCTGTCTATATAAACCGAAGGGTTTAGTCCATAGAACAACAATCATACCATAGGCTAGCTTCAAGGGTTTTAGCCTCTACGATCTCGTGGTAGATCAACTCTTGTAATAATCATATCATCAAGACCAATCAAGCAGGAACTAGGGTATTACCTCCATCGAGAGGGCCCGAACCTGGGTAAACATCGTGTCCCCCGCCTCCTGTTACCATCCGCCTTAGAGGCATAGTTTGGGACCCCCTATCTGAGATCCGCCGGTTTTCATGAAGGAAATATGTCCTAGAGGCAATAATAAAAGTCATTATTTATTTCCTTATATCATGATAAATGTTTATTATTCATGCTAGAATTGTATTAACCGGAAACATGATACATGTGTGAATACATAGACAAACATAATATCACTAGTATGCCTCTACTTGACTAGCTCATTAATCAAAGATGGTTATGTTTCCTAACCATAGACACGAGTTGTCATTTGATTAACGGGATCACATCATTAGGAGAATGATGTGATTGACATGACCCATTCTGTTAGCTTAGCACTTGATCGTTTAGTATGTTGCTATTGCTTTCTTCATGACTTATACATGTTCCTACAACTATGAGATTATGCAACTCCCATTTATCGGAGGAACACTTTGTGTGCTACCAAACATCACAACGTAACTGGGTGATTATAAAGGAGCTCTACAGGTGTCTCCAAAGGTACATGTTGAGTTGGCATATTTCGAGATTAGGTTTTGTCACTCCGATCATCGGAGAGGTATCTCTGGGCCCTCTCGGTAATGCACATCACTATAAGCCTTGCAAGCAATGTAGCTAATGAGTTAGTTACGAAATGATGCATTACATAACGAGTAAAGAGACTTGCCGGTAACGATATTGAACTAGGTATTGGATACCGACGATCGAATCTCGGGCAAGTAACATACCGATGACAAAGGAAACAACGTATGTTGTTATGCGGTTTGACCGATAAAGATCTTCGTAGAATATGTAGGAGCCAATATGAGCATCCAGGTTCCGCTATTGGTTATTGACCGAGAATAGTTCTAGGTCATGTCTACATAGTTCTCGAACCCGTAGGGTCCGCACGCAACAAGGTTTCGATGATGCTTATATTATGAGTTTATGAGTTTTGATGTACCGAAGGAGTTCGGAGTCCCGGATGAGATCGGGGACATGACGAGGAGTCTCGAAATGGTCGAGACGTAAAGATCGATATATTAGACGACTATATTCGGACATCGGAAAGGTTCCGAGTGATTCGGGTATTTTTCGGAGTACCGGAGAGTTACGGGAATTCGTATTGGGCCTTAATGGGCCATACGGGAAAGGAGAGAAAGGCCCCAAAGGGTGGCGCACCCTCCCCATGGACTAGTCCTAATTGGACTAGGGAGGCGCCCCTTCCTTCCTTCTCCTTCTCCCTTCCCTTTCCTTCTCTCCTACTCCTTCTACTTGGAAGGGCTCCTAGTTCTACTATGAAAGGGGGAATCCTACTCCCGTGGGAGTAGGACTCCCCTAGGGCGCGCCATAGAGAGAGGGCCGGCACTCCCCCTCCTCCACTCCTTTATATACGGGGAGGGGGGCACCCCTTGGAGACACAACAATTGATCCTTGAGATCTCTTAGCCGTGTGCGGTGCCCCCCTCCACCATAGTCCTCGATAATATTGTAGCGGTGCTTAGGCGAAGCCCTGCAACGATAGAACATCAAGATCGTCACCACACCGTCGTGCTGACGGAACTCATCCCCGACACTTTGCTGGATTGGAGTCCGGGGATCGTCATCGAGCTGAACGTGTGCTAAAACTCGGAGGTGCCGTAGTTTCGGTGCTTGATCGGTCGGGCCGTGAAGACGTACGACTACATCAACCGCGTTGTTATAACGCTTCCGCTTTCGATCTACGAGGGTACGTGGACAACACTCTCCCCTCTCGTTGCTATGCATCACCATGATCTTGCGTGTGCGTAGGAATTTTTTTAAAATTACTATGTTCCCCAATAGTGGCATCCGAGCCTGGTTTTATGCGTAGATGTTATATGCACGAGTAGAACACAAGTGAGTTGTGGGCGATACAAGTCATACTGCTTACCAGCATGTCATACTTTGGTTCGGCGGTATTGTTGGATGAAGCGGCCCAGACCGACATTACGCGTACGCTTACGCGAGACTGGTTCTACCGACGTGCTTTGCATACAGGTGGCTGGCGGGTGTCTGTTTCTCCAACTTTAGTTGAACCGAGTGTGGCTACGCCCGGTCCTTGAGAAGGTTAAAACAACACCAACTTGACAAACTATCGTTGTGGTTTTTCATGCGTAGGTAAGAACGGTTCTTGCTAAGCCCGTAGTAGCCACGTAAAATTTGCAACAACAAAGTAGAGGACGTCTAATTTATTTTTGCAGGGCATGTTGTGATGTGATATGGTCAAGACGTGATGATATATTTTATTGTATGAGATGATCATGTTTTGTAACCGAGTTATCGACAATGGCGAGAGCCATATGGTTGTCGCTTTATTGTATGAAATGCAAGCGCCACGTAATTGCTTTACTTTATCACTAAGCGGTAGCGATAGTCGTAGAAGCAATAGGTGGCAAACGACAATGATGCTACGATGGAGATCAAGGTGTCGCTACCGGTGACAATGGTGATCACGACGATTAACTTGGAGATGGAGATCACAAGCACAAGATGATGATGGCCATATCATATCACTTATATTGATTGCATGTGATGTTTATCCTTTATGCATCTTATCTTGCTTTGATTGACGGTAGCATTTAAGATGATCTCTCACTAATTATCAAGAAGTGTTCTCCCGAGTATGCACCGTTATGAAAGTTCTTCGTCTTTGAGACACCACGTGATGATCGGGTGTGATAGGCTCTACGTTCAAATACAACGGGTGCAAAACAGTTGCACTCGCGGAATACTCAGGTTAAACTTGACGAACCTAGCATATACAGATATGGCCTCGGAACACGGAGACCGAAAGGTCGAGCGTGAATCATATAGTTGATATGATCAACATAGTGATGTTCACCATTGAAACTACTCCATCTCACGTGATGATCGGACATGGTTTAGTTGATTTGGATCACGTGATCACTTAGACGACTAGAGAGATGTCTGTCTAAGTGGGAGTTCTTAAGTAATATGATTAATTGAACTTAAATTTATCATGAACTTAGTCCTGGTAGTATTTTGCAAATTATGTTGTAGAACTCGCGTTGTTGCTTTCACATGTTTATTTTGATATGTTCCTAGAGAAAATTGTGTTGAAAGATGTTAGTAGCAATGATGCGGATTGGATCCGTGATCTGAGGTTTATCCTCATTGCTGCACAGAAGAATTATGTCCTTAATGCACCGCTAGGTGACAGACCTATTGCAGGAGCGGATCAGCGGGCGTTATGAACGTTTGGCTAGCTCAATATGATGACTACTTGATAGTTTAGTGCACCATGCTTAAACGGCTTAGAATCGGGACTTCAAAGACGTTTTGAACGTCATGGACCATATGAGATGTTCCAGGAGTTGAAGTTAATATTTCAAGCAAATACCCGAGTTGAGAGATATGAAGTCTCCAACAAGTTCTATAGCTAAAAGATGGAGGAGAGTCACTCAACTAGTGAGCATGTTCTCAGATTGTCTGGGTACTACAATCGCTTGAATCAAGTGGGAGTTAATCTTCCAGATAAGATAGTGATTGACAGAGTTCTCTAGTCACCATCACCAAGTTACTAGAACTTCGTGATGAACTATAGTATGCAAGGGATGACGAAAATGATTCCCGAGCTCTTCGTGATGCTGAAATCAACGAAGGTAGAAATCAAGAAAGAGCATCAAGT
Source organism: Aegilops longissima (assembly GCA_021605205.1). NCBI lineage: Eukaryota > Viridiplantae > Streptophyta > Magnoliopsida > Poales > Poaceae > Aegilops > Aegilops longissima. The sequence continues at coordinate 495,940,432 of CM038676.1, forward strand.
GTTGATGATTGACAAGACCACTAGTTTCAAGAATAGGGCAAAGGGAAAGAAAGGGAACTTCATGTAGAATGGCAAGCAAGTTGTCACTCCCACGAAGAAGCCCAAAGCTGGACCAAAGCCTGAAACTGAGTGCTTCTACTGCAGAGGAAATGATCACTAGAAGCGGAAATGCCCTGAATATTTGGTAGATAAGAAGGGTGGCAAAGTGAACAAGGGTATATTTGATATACAGATTATTGATGTGTACCTTACTAGTGTTTATAGTAGCCCCTGAGTATTTGATACTTGTTCGGTTGCTAAGATTAGCAACTCGAAACAGGAGTTACAGAATAAACAGAGACTAGTTGAAAGGGAAGTGACGATGAGTGTTGGAAGTAGTTCCAAGATTGATATGATCATCATCGCACACTCCCTATACTTTCGGGATTAGTGTTAAACCTAAATAAATTTTATTTGGCGTTTATGTTGAGCATGAATATGATTTGATCATGTTTATTGCGTCTACGGTTATTCATTTAAAGTCGAGAATAATTGTTATTCTGTTTACATGAATAAAACCTTCAATGGTCATACACCCAATGAAAATAGTTTGTTGGATCTCGATCGTAGTAATACACATATTCATAATATTATTGCCAAAAGATGCAAAGTTAATAATGATAGTGCAACTTATTTGTGGCACTGCCGTTTGGGTCATATCGGTGTAAAGCGCATGAAGAAACTCCATAAAGATGGATTTTCGGAATCACTTGGTTATGAATCATTTGATGCTTGCGAACCGTGCCTTTTTGGCAAGATGACTAAACCTCCGTTCTCCGGAACAATGGAACGAGCTACTGACTTGTTGGAAATAATACATACCGATGTATGCGGTCTAATGAGTATTGATGCTTGTGGCGAGTATCGTTATTCTCTGACCTTCACAAATGATTTGAGCTGATATGAGTATATCTACTTAATGAAACACAAGTCTGAAACATTTGAAAAGTTCAAGGAATTTCAGAGTGAAGTGGAGAATCATCGTAACAAGAAAATAAAGTTTCTACAATCTGATCGTAGAGGAGAATATTTGAGTTACGAGTTTGGCCTTCAGTTAAAACAATGTGAAATAGTTTCACTACTCACACCACCTGGAACACCACAGTGTAATGGTGTGTCCAAACATCGTAATCGTACTTTACTAGATATGATGCGATCTATGATGTCTCTTACTGATTTACCGCTATCGTTTTGGGGTTATGCATTAGAGATAGCTACATTCACTTTAAATAGGGCACCATCTAAATCCGTTGAGACGACACCGTATGAACTATGGTTTAGCAGTAAACCTAAGCTATCGTTTCTTAAATTTTGGAGTTGCGATGCTTATGTGAAAAAGGTTTCAACCTGATAAGCTCAAACCCAAATCGGAGAAGTGCGTCTTCATAGAATACCCAAAGGAATCTGTTGGGTACACCTTCTATCACAGATCCGAAGGCAAAACATTCGTTGCTAAGAATGGATCCTTTCTAGAGAAGGAGTTTCTCTCGAAAGAAGTGAGTGGGAGGAAAGTAGAGCTTGATAAAGTAATTTGTACCTTCTCCCGAATTGGAAAGTAGTTCATCACAGAAATCAGTTCCAGTGATTCCTACACCAATTAGTGAGGAAGCTAATGATGATGATCATGAAACTTCAGATTAAGTTACTACAAAACCTCGTAGGTCTTCCAAAGTACAGTCCGCACCAGAGTGGTACGGCAATCCTGTTCTGGAAGTCATGTTACTAGACCATGATGAACCTACGAACTATGAGGAAGCGATGATGAGCACAGATTCCGCGAAATGGCTTGAGGTCATGAAATCTGAGATGGGATCCATGTATGAGAACAAAGTGTGGACTTTGGTGGAATTGCCCGATGATCGGTAAACCATATTGTATAAATGGATTTTCAAGAGGAAGACATACGCTGATAGTAGTGTTACTATCTACAAAGCTCCACTTGTCACAAAAAGTTTTTCGACAAGTTCAAGGTGTTGAGTACAATGAGATTTTCTCAACTGTAGCGATGCTTAAATCTGTCCGAATCATGTTAGCAATTGCCACATTTTATGAAATCTGGCAAAGGGATGTCAAAACTGCATTTCTTAATGGTTTTCTTAAAGAAGAGTTGTATATGATGCAACCAGAAGGTTTTGTCAATCCTAAAGGTGCTAACAAAATGTGCAAGCTCCAAAGAATCCATCTATGGACTGGTGCAAGCATCTCGGAGTTGGAATATACGCTTTGATAAGTTGATCAAAGCATATAGTTTTATACAAGACTTGCGTGAATCCTGTATTTACAATAAAGTGAGTGGGAGCACTACCGCCTTTCGATAAATATATGTGAGTAGCATATTGTTGATCGAAATGATGTAGAATTTTTCGGAAAGCATAAAAGAGTATTTTAAAGGAGTTCTTTAAAAGAAAGACCTCGAGAAAGCTACTTACATATTGAGCATCAAGATCTATTGAGATAGATCAAGACGCTTGATAAGTTTTTCAATAAATACACACCTTGTCAAGTTTTTGAAGTAGTTCAAAATGGAACAGTCAAAGAAAGAGTTCTTGCCTGTGTTGCAAAGGTGTGAAATTGAGTAAGACTCAAATTCCGACCACGGCAGAAAATAGAAAAGAGAACAAAAATCATTCCCTATGCCTCAGTCATAGGTTCTATAAAGTATGCTATGCTATGTATCAGACCTATTGTATACCTTGCTCTGAATTTGGCAAGGGAGTACAATAGTGATCTAGGAGTAGATCACTGAACATTGGTCAAGAATATCTTTAGTGAGGACTAAGGAAATATTTCTCGATTATGGAGGTGATAAAAGAGCCCGTCGTAAAGAGTTACATCTGTGCAAGCTTTTACACCGATCCAGATGACTCTAAGTCTCAATCTGGATACATATTGAAAATGGGAGTAACTAGCTAGATTAGCTCCGTGCAGAGCATTGTAGACATAGAATATTTGCAAAATACATACGGCTCTGAATGTGACAGACCCGTTGACTAAGCTTCTCTCATGAGCAAAACATGATCTCACCTTAGTACTCTTTGGGTGTTAATTACATAAGCGAAGTGAACTAGATTATTAACTCTAATAGACCCTTTGGGTGTTGGTCACATGACGATGTGAACTATGGGTGTTAATCATATACAGATATGAATATTGGTGTTAAATCACATGGCGATGTGAACTAGATTATTGACTCTAGTGCAAGTGGGAGACTGAAGGAAATATGCCCTAGAGGCAATAATAAAAGTTATTATTTATTTCCTTATATCATGATAAATGTTTATTATTCATGCTAGAATTGAATTAACCGGAAACATGATACATGTGTGAATACATAGACAAACTTAATGTCACTAGTATGCCTCTACTTGACTAGCTCATTAATCAAAGATGGTTATGTTTCCTAACAATAGACATGAGTTGTCATTTGATTAACAGGTTCACATCATTAGTAGAATGCTGTGATTGACATGACCCATTCCGTTAGCTTAGCACTTGATCGTTTAGTATGTTGCTATTGCTTTCTTCATGACTTATACATGTTCCTACAACTATGAGATTATGCAACTCCCGTTTATCGGAGGAACATTTTGTGTGCTACCAAACGTCACAACTTAACTGGATGATTATAAAGGAGCTCTACAGGTGTCTACAAAGGTACATGTTGAGTTGGCATATTTCGAGATTAGGTTTTGTCACTTCGATCGTCGGAGAGGTATCTCTGGGACCTCTCGGTAATGCACATCACTATAAGCCTTGCAAGCAATGTAGCTAATGAGTTAGTTACGGAATGATGCATTACATAACGAGTAAAGAGACTTGCCGGTAACGAGATTGAACTAGGTATTGGATACCGACGATCGAATCTCGGGCAAGTAACATACCGATGACAAAGGGAACAACGTATGTTGTTATGCGGTTTGACCGATAAAAGATCTTCGTAGAATATGTAGGAGCCAATATGAGCATCCAGGTTCCGCTATTGGTTATTGACCGTAAACGTGTCTCGGTCATGTCTACATAGTTCTCGAACCCGTAGGGTCCGCACGCTTAAGGTTTCGATGACAGTTATATTATGAGTTTATGAGTTTTGATGTACTGAAGGAGTTCGGAGTCCCGGATGAGATCGGGGACATGACGAGGAGTCTCGAAATGGTCGAGACGTAAAGATCGATATATTGGACGACTATATTCGGACATCGGAAAGGTTCCGAGTGATTCAGGTATTTTTCGGAGTACCGGAGAGTTACGGGAATTCGTATTGGGCCTTAATGGGCCATACGGGAAAGGAGAGTGTAACATCCCAAAATTCTAAATTTTGGAATGTTATATTAAATAAATATTTATGCTTGCTTGTTTGATAGTGGTGTGGTTGCTTGTGTGAAATTGAGTGAAATTTGAAACTTTCTGAAAGTTGAATGAGAGGGAATGAAATGACTTTCCCAAACTTCCACCTTGCATTTATGATCTCCATGAATTCAAATTCTTTTCATCATAAAACCCTGGAGAGAAGATGACATGACTTCTTCCATTTATTTAAATGACAAGGGGTGTTGAAAATATTTGAATTTCATTTGGAAAATATTTCCAATTCTGAAACTTTATGCAACTCAATGATTTTCACGAGAGAAGATAAAATGACTTCTTCAAATTAAATGAAATATGAGTTGGGAGTTTTAAAAGAATTAAATCCAAAGTTCTTTTGAATTTATTTCCAATTTGGAGTTATTTGAGTTTTATTCAAAATATTTTCTCCAAAAACAAAATATATGGAAATTAGGGTAACATGATTCCCTACATCAGAAAATTGGAGAGAAATTAATTTGAAGTCATTGTGGTATTTAAAAAATATTTTTTGTTGGATTTTATTGGACTAGAAGCACTCTTTGCTTTATTTAAATTTGTGTGTATTTTACTTAATGCTAGAATAATGTTCATCATGTAGGAAATCTTTTTCTGAAAATTTGATATATTATATGCCTATATAATATTTTCATTTTATTTTTTTTATCATTTTGTTTTCCTCTCTGTTTGTAAAAAAAAATGAAAATATATATATTCGCAGCGCCTGGGGCCAAAGGCCCAAGCCAGCAACCAGCCGGCCGGCCAAGGCCAAGACCATCGCACACACGCACCTAGGGAGCCAGGGAGCCAAGGTTTCCTATTCTTTTACAAATCCTAGTAGGATTTGATACCGTTTCGTTATTCCGTTTTTATTCCTAGGATTCCTAATCCTAGTCTATTTCTTGCCCCCTACCCCAAGAAAAACCCTCCCCTCCCCAATATAAATACCCAAGCACCCCCCCCCTCCAACACATCAAACCAACACCTCTCCTCTCCTCTCCTCCTCTCCATGGTGAAGCGGCAGTGCACCACCGCCGCCGCCAAGTGCCGCCGCTGCGCCCTCGACCTCTCCTGAGGTTTATCTCCACCGTCCCGTGATCTCCTTTCCTCTAGGAGCAACCGCAACATCGGATCCGATCTTCTTCCCCAACTTCGACGACTACTCCGGTGAGATCCACGAAATCCCGTAATTCATTTTTTTCAAAAAATAGCAATCTTAGAAAATTCATATCTTTTAGGGTTTTAGTTATTTTTGAGTGATTCCAATTGCTATGTGTCACAAATTTGCGGAAGTTTCTGTTAATGTCTCTAGATTTCAAATTTGAGTAGTTTAAATTTGAATTTGATAAATTTTGTTCAGATTAGTATTTTGGCCATAACTTGAGTTTAAAAATAGGTTTTAATTAATTATTTTTGCTCCTGGTCACTTATGATATTTTTAGCTGTAGGATTTAGTTTGGTAATTTTTGGAGTATTTTAAATTAGATTTTAGTAAAAACAGTACTGTTTTGCTTATATAGTTGTTTTAGTTATGTAATTATTGTTTTAATTATTTTAGTTCATTCCTTTTGTAGATTTTCACTTGTTGTTATATGTTTATGTTTAGCTACAGTAGATAAATTTTGTAGTTATTTATTAGTGTTTAGCTACTGTTTTTGTAATTGCTTGTTTAGTTCATAGTGATAGTGGATAAAAATAGTTTTATTAGTTTTAAAAGTAATTCTTTTCCACTTCAAGTTATATTGTTTTGTTTCTGTTATTTGTGAACACATTAGTTGTTATATTTATTTAGTATAGTTTATTAATGTTTTAATAAATTATTTGCTGTTATAGTTGTCTTAGTGTTTTGCTAGTTGCTATATTTGTTCTAGTATTCACTAGATGGTTATAGTAGTTTTACATTAGTTCTTTTTGTTAGTTAGTAAATTAGTAATTTATTTTCTGTTATTTTATTAGATTTATATTTTTCCTTGCTGTACAAAAAAATATTAGAATAATTTAGTAATGTTATGTTAAGATTTGTGTGAGTTGGTCACCACTAGTTTTTCCTTGAATTTTTCTTTCAAGTTTTTCCTTTGGTTTTCGACTTGGTTTTCTTGTTGCTTTTATTTTGATTGAGTATTGTTATGATTGATAGAATTGATTGCTAGGATGATTGCTTATATGATTGTCATGTAATATAGATTTTCAAAGGAGTGACGAATAGTTCTACCAAGTCTTTATTACGAGGCGTTATTATCTTCATCAAGTAATACCGTGCAAGTTCACTTTGACCATGTTTTTCATACCTATGTGTTTTATTGCATCTAGTGTCATCTTCGCAACAAACCCTCCAAAGAGTGATATTGAATTCTTGTAGTTGAGTAGTATGCATGAGGTAGGAACCTATCACCTGTTACCAAGCCCGGACGATATTTTATTTTAATGCTACGCTATAGTAGACGGGGTTTGGTATGAGTGCTCGGGAGTGGTGTGAGAATGGAGGATCTCGTCAATGACGACAACTCCATGATGGAATCTGCAAGGACTGCATCTTCAAGGCCTCAAGACTTCAAGACTCGAGACAAGAATTCAATACACACTCTTGGGTGAAGGATGGTTGACGGGCACCTGGAGAATCCAAAGTGGTTGGTCGGGATGCATGGAGAAGCGCCATGACATCTTGCGAAAGCTTCACCCAGACTCAAAGAGACGGAAGAATACTTCATGCCGGATGCTTACATGCAACCGCATGTCACTATGGGCTCGGCTTGGTTGACCCTAGTTGTGACTCGCTAGGGCGGTGCTAGCATATGTAGAACTACGGTAGGATTGAATGAGCACCGGACGGTGGTCGGGAACTCTTCGAAGACCATGTTTGGTCATCTTGTTCTCAAACACCTGAAGTGCGAGAACGTAAAAGAGGATCGAATCTTGCGGGTAAAGTGTACAAATCTCTGCAGAGGGTTAAAACCTAATCAATTAGCCGTGTCCCCGGTTACGGACAATTTGAGCATCTGGACCTGGATCTATCTCGGAACTCTCAACACCGGACTGATAACTTAATTGTGGGCAACTTATGATGAATTTGGGCTATGAGACATCGGTTGGCGGAACCATGTCATGATAGAAAACTCTATAGTACAGACTTCACTTATTCCTTCGATGTAGGGAAAATAAAACCAGCTTTTACGCAAACAAAACTCGAATCTGAGCCACAAAGCCATACCGCATATAGTATAGTTTATCATCTGTTTTCTCTTATTGTGATCTTGCCGTTACATTCAATGTAATCTTGACCTACACGGCTGCAACGTATCATGTTGCGATATTTCCTCGACGAGTAAGAGTTACGATACAGGGTTACGGTCTACACTCAACCTGCCGATGGCGTTGATGGGACTCCATACCCGACTATTTGTTTCACTGTGACTTATGAGGTATATATCAGTTTTACGTTATTTATACATGTGATTGCAATTTGATATATACATTGATGTCTTGTGTGCCGAAGATACTTGATCGAGGATGGCACGAAACACACGAGGCTTGACCGTCTCGAGGTCGGGTCGCTTCTGAGATATGGTATCGAGCACATGTTGATCAGAGGGGCGTGACCCTAGAAACCGGAAAGCCCCTAGGACCGAAAATCTCTAAAACTTTATTTTCAAAAGACTCTTACTTCTCATCTCTTCTGATTTTATCAAATAGACACTCTCACCTCAAATAGTTAGAATATACCCTTTTCCTTTTGATCACATGAAGAATCAATGAAGCCGCTCCAAGAAGGACAAGATATCGGATAACTGATGGCCTCTTCAGAGTAAAGAGGATTTGACCATGCATTAGAAGAGTTGAAGCTGCAACAATTGAAGACTCCGAAGACTAGAAGAATTTGAAGAGTCTGAGGAATTATTTGACCTTTAGAAGACCAAACCCCTGTTACACACTTACGTTAGATGCGACGATTTTTGTGAGCTGTCATTTGTTTGATGTTTTCCGACAGCCACAAAGTAATACTTGTTTCTTCAAAAAACTATTGTTTGTATTGTGTGTATATCCCTCCCCACCTCTCTCATATCTCATCCCAAAACTTTTGGACCCCATAGTTGATGAATGAAGTTGGACTAATATTCTTTGGACCAAGACTCAGCGGAGGCGAGCTATGGATTCGAACATGGAGAATCACTTTGGGAGCAATTTGGTTTCAAGGAAGAATGAAGTATCTTACGCTCTCCAAGACTTTGAAGGAAGTGCTGCAACATGGTGGCAGATTCATCAAGCTATCTGAGGATGGAATGGAGCAACGACTTGGAAAGAATTCAAGAAGACTCGACAAGATCTCGTCTTATCCGGAAGCAACATGATACACCAAGAAATAAACCTTGTGCTGCAAGATTTGCGGAGAAATAGGACACACCTGGGGGAACACAAGGATGGATGCCCTCATTGTGAGGAGAAACACCCAGTGAGGAATGCCCAACTAGTAAGGTGACTTGTTTCTTGTGTGAAGGAACCACCCACTACCCGACTCAAGTGTTACATTTACCCCATGGTGCAACAAACTATTCAGGAGCAGGAAGAAGGAATGAAAGAAGCCCTCCGAGAAGTTATGAAAGAACCAAGTGATGAAGGAATGTGTTGTAGACCTTGATGGAGAAGGCCTCAACAGATTTTACTCCAATGCCTGCTATTCATGTGGAGAAGAAGGACATTTTCACAAGATTGCACCAAGGAAAGAAAAGAGTATCCGGGATACTTCCGACGGAAGCAATAGAGTTTGATCCACGTGGGAATAGAAGGTTTGATCGAACGAAGAAACCTGGAAGAGAAAACAAAGACACCCTCGAACAACCCAATTTCTACAAATAGGGACAAGAGTCATATTACCTGCTTTGAATGTAAGGGCGTCGGGCATTATGCCAATCATTGTCTCGAAGGAAGCAATGAACTCAAGGAGCAGGCACCATCTCCAAGAAGCCCAAAGACTTATCGAAAGTCATTTGTTTTCGCTACAAGGAAGCAGGACATTATGCTACTAAATGTTCCGACAAGATGAAAGCTGGAGCTGAGTAGTTGGAATTTTGATATTGGTAATAAGTGTAGTAGGAAGCAATTGTTTCCATAAGGATATGGAGTTGAATTTATGTAATGAAAGTCTCGGATATTGTAATGAATTCATGAAATCAATAAAGTTAATGTGTCATGATTTCATATGTGGATTGTTTTTTTTGAGTTGTTACTCTATGAACACGGATTTTGACCATTTTCGAGGATATGAGAAATATGGTCTATGGATGGATTTGTGAATTTCATTTTAAGGGTGATAGTACCCTATGAAGAACACAAGACCAATGGAAATGGAAATGTGTCCCACAGGTTGGAGTTTGGAAAAAAATGAGTTGAAGTTTTATCTTTGATATGATGGTATGAAGAAACAGAGTACTACTGGATTTAAAGGAGGTGTAATATGGAACAAGAGAGTTACCCCAAGGATGAGTTAAAGCTGCACTAGTGTTGAAGTGGGCCATAACCCACAGGCCCAGGATTTTGAAAAGGAACAGATGTAACCTTGATGAAGGAAGAAATTTGGAAGAATCGGTGATTCAATCAGCATACGTTTCGTGGGGAGGTTACGCAAAAACCTGAGAGTGGTGAAGTAACGATAGATGTTTTGTTTGGCTTGCTGAACTAAAGGATTTACTCGAACCCAGTTCGAGAACAAGAGAAATTCTGCAATGCTTGTGAGTATGCCCAAGTGTTAGAATCGCGATTCACTGTTTACGTATGTGGTAATGATTCAAATGCGGGATGGATTGGCCCCATACGGAGACTTCTATCATGAACTATCATATGTTGATGGAAAATCGAGAGACTTGAAAACTTTAGAAGAGCGTCGATCGACAAGCCAAAACCTTAGAATGGTAGGACGATTGATCCATGTACCGCAAACCGTTGCCAAACGTAGGTCATACGGTGAGACCCAACCCAACCCATTATTCCTGCAGGAGAAACCTGTAATGGTTGACCACCATGAGATCTCGATAGTTGTTTATTGGCGACAGACCTGTCAGCTAAGGAGACACAGTCTCGGAAGAACCTCACCAGGATGAAAGGACACGTATTTGAGGAAAAGGTTTTGACCCTACCGGAAGAGCCCCAGTGTAGGAGTTACTTCGAAGTTGTGAGAAGACCGATAGTGTTCTGTCGCCCTCGATGCGGCTATATCTCCCACGTGTCGAGGCACGACTTAGAGGCATAACCGCATTGAAAGCAATGTCGCAAGTTTCGTTAACAGATTCAGCAACATGGCATGTCAAAAACTGATAACAAGTAGGCATGTTTAAGAGCTCGATGCACTCACTAGAGAGCCTTTCATGCTAAACTAATCATACAAACATCAAGAAGACATGGCATAGAAGACATACATGGCAAGAACAATAACATAGCATATACGGATCAACCACAACAACCTTGGCAAAATTGAATAACATGTAAACAATCTGCCAGGAAACATTTGATAGCAAAAGTAGAGCTCGATTGACTCAAGCTATGGCACTCCATAATTGCAAACAAAGGCATGGATGGATAGAGAAAGACATGTAGAACAAAACATCCTTACTGAAGTATCTCAAAATATGCATAGATCTCTCGGTAGCATCAAGTTAACATGGCATCAAAATATCACCTAAACAGAAATGAAAACAAAGAACATCAGGACACCTACTTTGCATGCTTGTGCTAGTCACCACATAGATCACAAAAATACATGGCATACACCCCTGGAAAGATGGCATGGCATAGTACAAAACACATGTAGGACTCAAATTCATAGGGTGCACACATCAATCATAGCAATAATAACAAAAGTGCATGTTCTGTTAAGAAACAGAAACTGACATCACATAGCCCTCTTCCAACAGCATTTCGGGCATCAAGATAAGCTCAAATGAAAATGATGCAATGAGATAAAATGATCTACTCTTCGAGATGAACATTTTGATATATCACACGCGCAAAATGGAGCTACGGATGCAAAGTTACGATGCTTAGAAAATGCCACAAAATATACTCGTAATTAAAAACTTAGAGGATTAGGGAGGGAAAAGTCAACCCGGCCAGGTCGGGATCGGGCCGGTCGCGCGGCTCGATCGGGCGACGGCGGGCGGGAGTCGCGGATCTCGCCCGGCGAGGAGGAGGAGGCGGGGCCGAGTCCGCGACAGCGGAGGCTGCCGGAGGAGGCGGCCCGGCGAAAGCAAGGCCGGTGGCGGCGGCGGCGAGGCGGCGGCGACGGCGGAGATCCGGTGGTGGCGGAGACGGCGACGGCGCGAGCACGCCGGCGAGGTCGCCGGAGGGCAGGGAGGCGGCGGAGCAGCGGAGGCGGCGGCGACCGGGCTGGAGGCGCGGTCGCCGGACGCGTGGGTACATGGGCGCGCGGCTGCTGGGCAGGCGGGTTCACTGGGCCGGTGGCCCGGCGCGGGGCGGCGGCGCTGACACATGGCATGCCAAGGACTGGTTCGGACCTTGCGGCGGTTTCGTCCGGCGGCGGGCGTGTCCGTCTGGTATGAGGAGGAGTTTTAGGGTTTCGGGGAAGAAGACCCGGATTTGGACGGGGAGGTGTTTAAATAGGCATAGAGGGAGCTAGGAGAGTCCAAATGAGGTGTAGTTTTACGCCCACGATCGTGATCGAACGACGGAGAGCATGGAAGTGACTTAGATGGGTTATTGGGCTGTTTTGAAAGGGTGTTGGGCTGCAACTTAAAAGAGGCCTTTATGAGAGTCACGGTTAACCGTTGGAGTACCAAACGAGCTCCAAATGACCGAAACTTGACCGGTGGTCTACGGGTGGTATACCAAGGCCACTTGACAAACCTCAGTCCATTCCGAGAAGGTTTAGTACCGCTCACGAAAAAAGCGTAAAAGGGACCGCGGGGAGATAGGAGTGCGGATTGCAAAACGGACAACGGGAAAATGCTCGAATCATGAGACGAACACGTATGCAAATGAGATGCACATGATGACATGATATAAAATGCATGACATGGACAAAATGCAAAATAAAGAAAAACCCAACCACGGAGGAAAATCATATCACAATGCGAAAATGGCAAGAGTTGGAGTTACAAATATGGAAAGTTACTTCCGGGTGTTACAACACTCCACCACTACAAGAGGATCTCGTCCGAGATCTAGGACTGAAAGAAATCCGGATATTCGAACGGAGGTGATCCTCGCGCCCCGGTGGCTTCTCGGTCGAATGGTGTGACCACTTCACTTTGAGGAATTTGATTGACTTGTTGCGAGTCTTGCGCTCGGTTTCTTCAAGAATAGCAACGGGTGCTCATGATAAGAGATCTTCTTGAAGGTCAATCTCTTGAAGTTGATAGTGCGTTCAGGAGTCTTGAAGCACTTGCGAAGCTGTGACACGTGGAACACATCGTGCACGTTTGCATAGTTGGATGGAATCTCAAGTTGATAGGCGAGTTCGCCTCTTTTTCCAAAGATCTTGAAAGGACCCACGTATCTAGGGGTAAGCTTCCCTTTGATACCGAAGCGACGAGTGCCTTTCATTGGAGAGACGCGGAGGTAGACATGGTCTCCGATTTCAAAAGTCACATCACGGTGCTTATCATCATAATAGCTCTTCCGCGCGATTCTGCGGCTTTGAGATTCTCACGAATGACTTTGCACATTTCTTACGCTACGTGATCAAGTCATTTCCAAGAAGTTGGCGTTCACTGTCTCGGACCAATTGAGAGGAGTACGACACTTTACGCCATAGAGAATTTCGAATGGGGCCTTGCCGAACTCGCTTGGAAGCTGTTGTTGTAGGAGAACTCGGCATATGGAAGACAATCTTCCCACTTCATACCGAAAGAAATGACACAAGCCACGAGCATATCTTCAAGGATTTGATTAACTCGCTCAACTTGGCCACTTGTTTGAGGATGGAAAGCTGTGCTGAAACGAATGTTGGTGCCCATGGCCTTCGAAAAGAATCCCAAAACTTGGAGGTAAAGATGCTGCCACGGTGCTCAAGAGATCACTTGTGGAATGCCGTGCAAGGAGACAATCTGGAGGTGTATAGCTCGCCAACCGAGCTGCTGTGATGGATTCTTTGATAGGAAGAAAATGAGCCACTTTAGTAAGCTTGTCAATGACAACGAAGATAGCATCATTTCCACGCTTGGACTTTGTAAAACCAGTCACGAAGTCCATCTCGATATGATCAAACTTCCATTCTGGAATAGCAAGAGGTTGGAGGAGACCAGCTGGTCTTTGGTGTTACCTTTCACTCTTCTGCAGACATCACACTCATTCACGAATTGAGCAATTTCTCGCTTCATTCGAGTCCACCAATATGACTGCTTGAGATCATGGTACATCTTCGTACTTCCAGGATGAATGGATAGAAGCGAATTGTGAGTCTCGTTCATAATGACTTTTCTCAGATCACCCTTAGGAACCACAATCCGGTCCTCAAAGAAAAGAGTATCTTTGTCATCAACGTGGAAGCACTTGTACTTGGAAATGCCCTTGTCGATACCACGTTTCGCCTTTTTCACCATGGTATACTGAAGCTGAGCCTCACGAATCTGATCTTCCAAAGTAGGAGAGACTATGAGGTTGGCAAGAAAGCCTTGAGGAACAACTTGAAGATTCAGCTATGGAAAGCTTCACACAGATCCGGTTGGAAGGGCTTGAGGATTAAATGTTGCAATAAGCCTTCCTGCTCAAAGCATCTGCAATGACATTGGCCTTGCCGAGTATATTCAATACTTGGGTTGTACTCTTGAATCATTTCGACCCATCGAGTCTGCACGAGGTTGAGGTTGGGCTGAGTGAAAATGTACTTAAGACTCTTGTGATCGGTGAATATGTCCACTTTCCTTCCCAACAAGAGATGTCTCCACGTTATCAATGCATGGACAACTGCCGCCAACTCAAGATCGTGAGTGGGGTAGTTCTTTTCGTTGAGCTTCAATCTGGCGAGAGGTATAAGCCACAACTCTCTTCTCTTGCATTAACACAGCACGGGACCTTGAAGAGAAGCATCACGAAAACTTGAATGGCTTGGATTCATCGGGAGGAGTCAAGACAGAGCTGTGACGAGTTTCTCTTTGAGAGTATTGAAAGCAACGTCACACTCGGAGACCGACATACTTCACATGCTTCGGAGGAGGTTGGAAAGAGGCTTTGCAATCTTGGAGAAGTTCTCAACGAATCTTGACAATAGCTTGCAAGACCAAGAAAATCTGCGGAGCTGCTTGACATTCCGAGGAGGTTCCCAATTCACAATTGTGGACACCTTCTGGGATTAATGATGATGCCCTTGGCGGAGATGATATGGCCAAGATAAAGCACTTCATCAAGCCAAAATTCACATTTGGAGAACTTAGATAGAATTGATACTCTCTGAGCTTGTCTAGCACCAATCGCAAATGTTTGGCATGATCCTTCTTATTCTTGGAGAAGACCAAAATATCATCAAGATAGACCAAGACGAATTCATTGGTGTAGGGGTTGAAGATGAAGTTCATCATCCGAGAGAAAGTTGGAGGAGCATTGACAAGGCGAAAGACATGACAAGATATTCATAAGAACCAAAGCTTGTTCGAATGCTGTCTTGGGAATATCTTGTTCACGAATCTAATCGATGATAACCCATACGAAGGTCAAGCTTGGAGAACACTTTAGCACCTTTGAGTTGCTCGAAAAGCTCATTGATGTTGGGAAGTGGATACTTGTTCTTGATAGTCTTCTTATTCAATGGACGGTAATCGACGCAAAGTCGGTCCGTGCCATCCTTCTTCTGGACAAAAGAACACCACAACCCCAAGGAGATGAACTCGGTCCGATCAAACCCAGACGCTCTAGTTCATCGAGCTGCTTCTTCAATTCCTTCAGCTCATCAGGTCCAAGCTTGTATGGGCGCTTGCAAACGGGTTCGATGCGGGCTCAAGATCGATAACGAACTCAAGCGGCCGATGAGGAGGCATACCCGAAGCTCTTCGGAAAGACATCTTGGTACTCACAAACGATTGGAATCGAGAGATAGCATCCAATTCACCCTTCTCATTGAGAGATAACAAACGAATGGTTTCA
The DNA here is from genome assembly GCA_021605205.1 of Aegilops longissima. Taxonomy (NCBI): domain Eukaryota; kingdom Viridiplantae; phylum Streptophyta; class Magnoliopsida; order Poales; family Poaceae; genus Aegilops; species Aegilops longissima. The sequence continues at coordinate 495,955,897 of CM038676.1, forward strand.
TCACGAGCGGCATAGATGATCACATCATTAGAAGAGTGAGTCAATTGAATTTCCCTGGCAGCACAATCAAGCTGAGCTTTGTGCTGATAAAGCCAGTCCATCCCGAGAATAAGATCAATATCCGAGTCACCGAGAACAATTGGTTTAGCCAGAAATCTATAATCGCCCATCTTGATAGAAACATCCGGGACGCAAACATTAGATGTCATTTTCTTACCCGAGGACACAATCTTCAACGAAATAGGAATCTTTTCCGTCACAAACTCATGCTTGGCAACAAAAGGTCTCGAAATGAAAGAAAGCGATGCACCAGTATCAAATAAGACTTTTGCAGGAATATCATTAACTGAGAGATTACCCATTATCACATCAGTAGATTCCTCCGCTTGAGCTGCATTCATCATATTGACCTTGGCATGCTTTGGATTATGCTTGACCACTGCATTGCTTGAAGATTTCACAGGAGGAGGAGGCGGAAGGCGCCTTTGGTTGAAGCACTTGTTCGCATAGTGACCTTTCTGCTGACACTTGTTGCAAGTCACCTCTGAGAGCGGACGGTGGTAAGGAGCACTTGACCTTGGAGCTTGAGAATTAGACTTGTTCTGATAGCCTGGGTTGGGTGGGTGGGAAGATCCACGACCACCTGAGTTCTTCTGCTGATAAGGCTGACGGAACGGAGGAGGAGGAAGGTAGAACTTCTGCTGCTTAGCTGCCACTTGAGAGGAAGAAGAAGACTGAACTGCATCCCTGATTCTCTTCTTAGAAGCCTCACATTTGAGCTGGGTAGCTTCTTGCTTCAGATGCCATGTTGTAGAATTTATCATACTTTTCGGCTCAAAAGCACAAGAGCTAATTGCAGATCTTCTCTCGCACCACCCCTGAATTGATAGATCATACTCTTTTCATCAGTGCGTCTTGCTTAGCAAAACGAAGCGAGCTTCGAACTGGATATTGTATTGGTACACAGACATGTTGCCTTGCTTGAGATTGCGGAACTCCTCACGCTTGCTCTCGACAACACTTTTCGGAATGTGGTGAGCTCTGAAATCTCGGCGGAACTCATCCCAGGTAATGACACGACCTCCTCTGGAATCTTTGTATTGCTGGTACCACTCAGCAGCTTGATCCTTGAGTTGAAACTAAGCAAACTTGACAAAGTCCTCAGGTCTGACATTGCTACAATCAAAATGCTTGCAGATGTCCACAAGCTAATCGTCAGCGTCTGTGGCCTCAACACAGAAACTGAAAGACTTCGGCTGATTAGCGAGGAACTGACTGAGAGTAGCAAAGTGCGGCTGATTGTTGCCTTGACCTTGATTTCCTTGATTGCCTTGCCCCTGAGTACGTTCTTGCAAGAGCTGCAAAATCATCTGAGCATTGGCATTGGTGGCTGCCATGATAGCTTGCCAGGCCTCCGGAGGCGGAGGTGGAGGTGGAGGGTTCGACTGATTCCCATCATCATGATCCGGATTCAGACGCGTTGGCGGAGCCATCCTGAAGAGGGTGACATCCGTTAGTCCTTTGATAGACAAATAGTCAAGTTGAATTCAACGGATAGAAATTGCAACATATAGTCTTCACAATAAAGATTCGAACAAGAATGAACGAATGAATTCCAAAAGTTAATCATCACACGTCCATTAAGGTGAGAAGCCACTTAGATAAAGGTATGGAAACACCATCTGCCTTTGAAACAACTCGAGTATCACAACTGAAAACAAAAGATTGGCTTCTAGAATGAGCCGGAACAAACACATGATAGAGATTTCGCCCAAAGTGTTAGTGGTGGGGCCCTGCAGGCACGACGTCTGATAGCCGGACGTCATGAATGACAAACAAGACGTCCCGAATCAGCATAGCCAAGGATTCTTTAAGGCGCCTCGTGACCCTTTATCAAATCGAGCGTGAATGGGCGGACCACTAGACGTTGAACCCCAATCTCAAATCATACATCCGCCGGAAAGATATCCCGTAAGCTACTAGAATTCCCACCTATAAACTCCCGAAACTTTCGGTTATGCAATCTGGTGTTGGGGATCTGGGACACAAAATATATCACCCAAACTAACAATACCTAGATCCATTGTATCCATCCGTCAACACATAACCAAGAAACCTTCGAAATCGTGTACCTCGACCTTGAAAAACATCCGTTATACAAGTCATGGCAATACTCCCGAGCTCGCCTCAAAGATCTTTGGGTTATCGGGTTATCTCACCAACAGCTGCACAAAAGAGATTTCGATGTCGGCCAAAATTCAGGTATTCGAGACTGCAACGATAAAATTGTGACGACAACACCTCGGAGCTCAACTCCCCGGACACCGCCACAACCCCTAAATGTCGAGGCACCAAGAACAATGTTCTCGTCACAAAACCATCGGAACGATTCCAATATACCCGCGTGATCCTAAATTTTTTAGTGAAATTTGAGGAGAGAAGAGTCAAAACTTCTCGTCCAGATACCTCACCGAGCGACGAAGGGACTGGGGAGTAAAAAGAATCCTACTCTCCGATATATATAATCCTAAGACTCAAAACATTTTTCCATTCTAGACTCAACAACGCCAAACAAACAATCAAGTAGGGGCTCCTAAGTCGGGAAGGCTCGATTACCAACTTGTAGCGCCTCGATGCGGCTATATCTCCCACGTGTCGAGGCACGACTTAGAGGCATAACCGCATTGAAAGCAATGTCGCAAGTTTCGTTAACAGATTCAGCAACATGGCATGTTAAAAACTGATGACAAGTAGGCATGTTTAAGAGCTCGATGCACTCACTACAGAGCCTTTCGTGCTAAACTAAGCATACAAACATCAAGAAGACATGGCATAGAAGACATACATGGCAAGAACAATAACATAGCATATACGGATCAACCACAACAACCTTGGCAAAATTGAATAGCATGTAAACAATCTGCCAGGAAACATTTGATAGCAAAAGTAGAGCTCGATTGACTCAAGCTATGGCACTCCATAATTGCAAACAAAGGCATGGATGGATAGAGCAAGACATGTAGAACAAAACATCCTTACTGAAGTATCTCAAAATATGCATAGATCTCTCGGTAGCATCAAGTTAACATGGCATCAAAATATCACTAAGCAGTATGAAAACAGCAACATCAGACACCTACTTTGCATGCTTGTGCTAGTCACCACATAGATCACAAAAATACATGGCATACACCCCTGGAAAGATGGCATGGCATAGTACAAAACACATGTAGGACTCAAATTCATAGGGTGCACACATCAATCATAGCAATAATAACAAAAGTGCATGTTCTGTTAAGAAACAGAAACTAACATCACATAGCCCTCTTCCAACAGCATTTCGGGCATCAAGATGAGCTCAAATGAAAATGATGCAATGAGATGAAATGATCTACTCTTCGAGGCGAACATTTTGATATATTACACGCGCCAAATGGAGCTACGGATGCAAAGTTACGATGCCTAGAAAATGCCACAAAATATACTCAGAATTAAAAAACTTAGAGGATTCGGGGGGAGGGGAAAAGTCAACCCCGGCTAGATCGGGATCGGGCCGGTCGCGCGGGCTCGATCAGGCGACGCGGCGGGTCGCGGATCTCGCCCGGCGAGGAGGAGGAGGCGGGCCGGGTCCCGCGACGGCGGAGGCGCCGGAGGGAGGCGGCGCCGAAGCGCCACGGTGGCGGCGGGCGGCGAGGGCCGGCGGCGACGGCGGAGATCCGGTGGTGGCGGAGACGGCGACAGCGGGGAGCACGCCAGCGGTCACCGGAGGGCAGGAGGCGGCGAGCAGCGGGGCGGCGGCGCACCGCTGGAGGCGCTGTCGCCGGACGCTGGGGCGCTGGGGCAGCGGCGGGCGCGCTGGCCGCGGCGCTGGGCGGCGGGCGCTGACACGTGATGCCAAGGACTGGTTCGGACGCGGCGGCGGTTTCGTCCGGCGGCGGCGGACGTGTCCGTACGGGCGCGGGGAGGAGTTTTAGGGTTTCGGGGAAGAAGACCCGGATTTGGACGGGGGAGGTGTTTAAATAGGCATAGAGGGAGCTAGGAGAGTCCAAATGAGGTGTAGTTTTCGCCCACACGATCGTGATCGAACGACGGAGAGGACGGAAGTGACTTAGATGGGTTATTGGGCTGTTTTGAAAGGGTGTTGGGCTGCAACTTAAAAGAGGCCTTTGCGAGAGTGCGGTTAACCGTTGGAGTACCAAACGAGCTCCAAATGACCCGAAACTTGACCGGTGGTCTACAGGTGGTATACCAAGGCCACTTGACAAACCTCGGTCCATTCCGAGAAGGTTTAGTACCCGCTCACGGAAAAACATAAAAGGGACCGCCGGGGGAGATAGGAGTGCCGGATTGCAAAACGGACAACGGGAAAAATGCTCGAAATCATGAGACGAACACGTATGCATATGAGATGCACATGATGACATGATATAAAATGCATGACATGGACAAAATGCAAAATAAAGAAAAACCCAACCACGGAGGGAAAATCATATCACAATGCCGAAAATGGCAAGAGTTGGAGTTACAAATATGGAAAGTTACTTCCGGGGTGTTACATGTTCACCCTAGGGATGGAGTACCTGAGTTCCGTTGGAACCATAACCCTGCTTTTAAGTGTGGTAGCACACTAGACCATCCCGATCGACGGATTTGCTGGAAGACCCCCAAACCTAACCTTTTCTTGTCGCCTCTTGAATCTCGTGGGCTAGATTCATTTTAAAATAATGGTAGATTTGTAACATCCCAAAATTCTAAATTTTGGAATGTTATATTAAATAAATATTTATGCTTGCTTGTTTGATAGTGGTGTGGTTGCTTGTGTGAAATTGAGTGAAATTTGAAACTTTCGAAAGTTGAATGAGAGGGAATGAAATGACTTTCCCAAACTTCCACCTTGCATTTATGATCTCCATGAATTCAAATTCTTTTCATCACAAAACCCTGGAGAGAAGATGACATGACTTCTTCCATTTATTTAAATGACAAGGGTGTTGAAAATATTTGAATTTCATTTGGAAAATATTTCCAATTCTGAAACTTTATGCAACTCAATGATTTTCACGAGAGAAGATAAAATGACTTCTTCAAATTAAATGAAATATGAGTTGGGAGTTTTAGAAGAATTAAATCCAAAGTTCTTTTGAATTTATTTCCAATTTGGAGTTATTTGAGTTTTATTCAAAATATTTTCTCCAAAACAAAATATATGGAAATTAGGGTAACATGATTCCCTACATCAGAAAATTGGAGAGAAATTAATTTGAAGTCATTTTGGTATTTTAAAATAAATTTTGTTGGATTTTATTGGACTAGAAGTACTCTTTGCTTTATTTAAATTTGTGTGTATTTTATTTAATGCTAGAATAATGTTCATCATGTAGGAAATCTTTTTCTGAAAATTTTGATATATTATATGCCTATATAATATTTTCATTTTATTCTTTTTATCATTTTGTTTTCCTCTCTGTTTGTAAAAAAAATGAAAATATATATATTCGCAGCGCCTTGGGCCAAAGGCCCAAGCCGCCAACCAGCCGGTCGGCCAAGGCCAAGACCATCGCACACACGCACCTAGGGAGCCAGGGAGCCAAGGTTTCCTATTCTTTTACAAATCCTAGTAGGATTTGATCCCGTTTCGTTATTCCGTTTTTATTCCTAGGATTCCTAATCCTAGTCTATTTCTTGCCCCCTACCCCAAGAAAAACCCTCCCCTCCCCAATATAAATACCCAAGCACCCCCCTCCAACAAATCAAACCAACACCTCTCCTCTCCTCCTCCTCTTCGCTTCAGCAGCAGCAGCAGCAGCACCACCACCGCCGCCAAGTGCCGCCATGCCTCGACCTCTCCCTGAGGTTTATATGATCTCCTCTCCACCGTCCGTGATCTCCTTTCCTCTAGGAGCAACCGCAACATCGGATCCGATCTTCTTCCCCAACTCCGACGACTACTCCGGTGAGATCCACGAAATCCCGTAATTCATTTTTTCAAAAATAGCAATCTTAGAAAATTCATATCTTTTAGAGTTTTTAGTATTTTTGAGTGATTCCAATTGCTATGTGTCACAAATTTGCGGAAGTTTCTGTTAGTGTCTCTGGATTTCAAATTTGAGTAGTTTAAATTTGAATTTGATAAATTTTGTTCAGATTAGTATTTTGTCCATAACTTGAGTTTAAAAATAGGTTTTTAATTAATTCTTTTTGCTCCTGGTCACTTATGATATTTTTTAGCTGTAGGATTTAGTTTGGTAATTTTTGGAGTATTTTAAATTAGATTTTTAGTAAAAACAGTACTGTTTTGCTTATATAGTTGTTTTAGTTATGTAATTATTGTTTTAATTATTTTAGTTCATTCCTTTTGTAGATTTTCACTTGTTGTTATATGTTTATGTTTAGCTACAGTAGATAAATTTTTGTAGTTATTTATTAGTGTTTAGCTACTGTTTTTGTAATTGCTTGTTTAGTTCATAGTGATAGTGGATAAAAATAGTTTTATTAGTTTTAAAAGTAATTCTTTTCCACTTCAAGTTATATTGTTTTTGTTTCTGTTATTTGTGAACACATTAGTTGTTATATTTATTTAGTATAGTTTATTAATGTTTTAATAAATGATTTGCTGTTATAGTTGTCTTAGTGTTTTGCTAGTTGCTATATTTGTTCTAGTATTCACTAGATGGTTATAGTAGTTTTACATTAGTTCTTTTTGTTAGTTAGTAAATTAGTAATTTATTTTCTGTTATTTTATTAGATTTATATTTTTCCTTGCTGTAGAAAAAAATATTAGAATAATTTAGTAATGTTATGTTAAGATTTGTGTGAGTTGGTCACCACTAGTTTTTCCTTGAATTTTTCTTTCAAGTTTTTCCTTTGGTTTTCGACTTGGTTTTCTTGTTGCTTTTATTTTGATTGAGTATTGTTATGATTGATAGAATTGATTGCTAGGATGATTGCTTATATGATTGTCTGTAATATAGATTTTCAAAGGAGTGACTAATAGTTCTACCAAGTCTTTATTACGAGAGCGTTATTATCTTCATCAAGTAATACCGAGCAAGTTAACTTTGACCATGTTTTTCATACCTATGTGTTTTATTGCATCTAGTGTCATCTTCGCAACAAACCCTCCAAAGAGTGATATTGAATTCTTGTAGTTGAGTAGTATGCATGAGGTAGGAACCCATCACCCTGTTACCAAGCCCGGACGATATTTTATTTTAATGCTACGCTATAGTAGACGGGTTTGGTATGAGTGCTCGGGAGTGGTGTGAGAATGGAGGATCTCGTCAATGACGACAACTCCATGATGGAATCTGCAAGGACTGCATCTTCAAGGCCTCAAGACTTCAAGACTCGAGACAAGAATTCAATACACACTCTGGGTGAAGGATGGTTGACGGGCACCTGGAGAATCCAGTGGTTGGCGGGATGCATGGAGAAGCGCCATGACATCTTGCGGAAAGCTTCACCCAGACTCAAAGAGACGGAAGAATACTTCATGCCGGAAGCTTACTCGTGCAACCGCAAGTCACTATGGGCTCGGCTTGGTTGACCCTAGTTGTGACTCGCTAGGGCGGTGCTAGCAGATGTAGAACTACGGTAGGATTGAATGAGCACCGGACGGTGGTCGGGGAACTCTTCGGAAGACCATGTTTGGTCATCTTGTTCTCAAACACCACGAAGTGCGAGAACGTAAAAGAGGATCGAATCTTGCGGGTAAAGTGTACAAACCTCTGCAGAGGGTTAAAACCTAATCGATTAGCCGTGTCCCGATTACGGACAATTTGAGCATCCGACTGGATCTATCTCGGAACTCTCAACACCGGACTGATAACTTAATTGTGGGCAACTTATGATGAATTTGGGCTATGAGACATCGGTTGGCGGAACCATGTCATGATAGAAAACTCTATAGTACAGACTTCACTTATTCCTTCGATGTAGGGAAAATAAAACCATCTTTTATGCAAACAAAACTCAGATACAGAGCCACAAAGCCATACTGCATATAGTATAGTTTATCATCTGTTTTCTCTTATTGTGATCTTGCCGTTACATTCAATGTACTGACCTACACGGCTGCAACGTATCATGTTGCAGATATTTCCTCGACGAGTAAGAGTTACGATACAGGGTTACGGTCTACACTCAACCTGCCGATGGCGTTGATGGGACTCCATACCCGACTATTTGTTTCACTGTGACTTATGAGGTATATATCAGTTTCGTTATTTATACATGTGATTGCACTTTGATATATACATTGATGTACTGTGTGTGCCAATACTGATCCAGGGATGGCACAGAAACACAGAGGCTTGACCGTCTGAGGTCGGGTCGCTACAGAGAGAAAGGCCCCAATGGGTGACCGCACCCCTCCCCAGGGACTAGTCCTAATTGGACTAGGGAGGGGGGGGGGGCGTCCCCTTCCTTCCTTCTCCTTCTCCCTTCCCTTTCCTTCTCTCCTACTCCTTCTACTTGGAAGGGCTCCTAGTTCTACTAGGAAAGGGGGAATTCTACTCCCGTGGGAGTAGGACTCCCCTAGGCGCGCCATAGAGAGAGGGCGGCCTCCCCCTCCTCCACTCCTTTATATACTGGGGGAGGGGCACCCTTGAGACACAACAATTGATCCTTGAGATCTCTTAGCCGTGTCGGTGCCCCCTCCACAATAGTCCTCGATAATATTGTAGCGGTGCTTAGGCGAAGCCCTGCGACGGTAGAACATCAAGATCGTCACCACGCCGTCGTGCTGACGGAACTCATCCCCACTTTGCTGGATCGGAGTCCGGGGATCGTCATCGAGCTGAATGTGTGCTAAAACTCGGAGGTGCCGTAGTTTCGGTTCTTGATCGGTCGGGCCGTGAAGACGTACGACTACATCAACCGCGTTGTTATAACGCTTCCGCTTACGATCTACGAGGGTACATGGACAACACTCTCCCCTCTCGTTGCTATGCATCACCATGATCTTGCGTGTGCGTAGGATTTTTTTTGAAATTACTATGTTCCCCAACATTTCACACCGACAGCGGCGGGGGCGCGGCCATAACGGAGGCGCCAAGGCGGCGGGGGCATCATCGGGGCGGGCCCAGCGGTGTCGAGCGGGGCCGTGGCATCGAGGCAGCGACAGTGCAAGCCGAGCCAGCCTCGGAGGAGGCGACGGGCGAGGTCGAGGTCGAGCCCGTCGCAGGAGTAGCGGCGCCGGCCGGGGTGGCGGGTGGGGTGCCCGCTGGCTCGACCTCGGGCGAGGGAGCTGGGGACCCGGTGGCCCGGCCAGACTCAACCTCGGGTGAGGGAGTCGAGAACCCGGGAGGGGCGGCAGAAGGCGTCGTGCCGGGGGGTGCCGCCGCGTATCATACCAGGTAGGGGGCGTGGGGGCCGGAGCTGAAGGAGCCGCGGCCGGAGGAACCTGAAAAAAAGGGAACACCGTCTCGACGAAGTACACGTGCCTCGAGGTGTAAACACGATGAGTGACAGGATCATAGCACCGGTAACCTTTGGTGTTGGGAGGGTAGAGGAAGATGCATGGGACGGAGCGGGGTGCAAGCTTGTGTGGCGTGGTGGACGTGGTGCTAGGATAACAGAGACACCCAAATATGCGAAGACCATCATCGGACGGTGGTGTACCGAAAAGAAGGTGGTGAGGGGCGTAGTTCCACCGGGGACGACACGGACGAATGTTGACTAAGAGAGAGGCGGGGCATCGAGACAGAACCGAGAGGGCACGTTAGCGTGAAAGAGCAACGTACGAACGCAGTCATTAAGAGTGCAGAGAATGCGCTCGGCACGGCCGTTCTGCTGTGAAGTGTAGGGGCAAGTCAGAAGGAAGGTGGTGCCGTGAGAGGCGAGAAGTGAGCGAAGAGCGACGTTGTCAAACTCTTTTCTGTTATTAGTTTGGAGTGCAAGTATGGGGCGACCGAACTGAGTGGTGACGTAGGAATAAAAGGTGTGAGTGTGGCTAAAGCATCGAATTTACGACGAGGAGGAAAAGACCACACATAATGAGAATAATCATCTAAAATCACCAAATAGTATAGATAGCCCGTGTTACTCGCAATGGGAGATGTCCAAACATCACTATGAATCAACTGAAATGGAGAAGTGGAAACTGACGTAGACGCACTAAAGGGAAGACGCACGTGCTTGCCCAAACGACAAACCTCACAAGTATGCTCGTCGAGCTTATTACATGAGAAAGAAAAACTCCTAAGAACCTGACGCAAAACGATGGGGTTGGGGTGGCCCAAGTGAGCATGCCAAAGGTCGACGCCGGCAGAGAGAGCGACGGGTGTGGAAGTGTAGGCGCCGGCATGCACGGGATAAAGCTCGTCAGGGCTATCACATCGGTGAAGCACCAGGGTATGAGCGTCCTTCACAGAAAAACCAACACAGTAAAATTCAACAGTAAGAGGATTCTCATGAGTAAGATGACGAACAGAGACTAAGCTAGTGACTAAGTCATGTGAAATAAGAATGTTAGACATAGTGATAGGTGTGGAACTAGAAGGAAAACTAGTGCTACCAACATGGGTGATGGGTAAAGAGGAACCGTTGCAAACGGGGATGCAAGTGGGAGACTGAACGGGAGTGGAGGAGGAAAGGTTACCGGGATGAGCTGTCATGTGTGCAGTACCACCCGAGTCCATGTACCAGTTTCCTCCACCGCCATAGTTGCTCGGCGACGGCGCCGAGCGTAGGACGGCCAGGAGGGCTGGGTCCCACGATGCAGGTGCCGACGGTGGTAGCTGGCCTCCATAGGGCAGTGCCTGGGCGGGCGCGCCATAGCCACCGAGGGGTGGCGGCGCGACCGGGCACCGTAGGGCTGGTAGGGGGCGCCGACGAACGCCTGGTGGCCCGCTGGATGGGGGCCAAGGAGACCCGGTGCAGGAGCCCGCGGGACGGGCATATGATAGGTGTGGACGACGCCCGTCCACGGGTTCTGCCCGGTGGCCCACGGCGGAGGCGGCTGCTGGAAGCGGGGCGCCCCCTGCACCTGGCGCCTGCTACTGCTGCGGCTACTGCTGGCAGCGGCCACCGCCACCCCGCCGGTTGCGCCGTCCCCCCCCCCCACCTTGCGGCTGCTGGGGAGGCGCGGGGGGCGTGGGAGGCAGCGGGTAGTAGCCGACGGACGTGGGCTGACGGGGGGCGGCCGAAGGAGCAGGGCCACCACGGGTGGTACCGGCGGCGAGGGCGGTGTGTTGGACCCGTTGCTTCAGCTTTGTCATCCGGCGCTCCTCAAGTTTGAGGTATGCAACAACACACTGGAAAGTGGGTTGCGGTAGGAGGGTGAGGTTGAACACCGCGTTGCCGAAGTCCTCATTGAGACCGGCGGTGAGAGTGCTCAGCATGAGGTCATCAGAGACCTTAGCGCCGATGTCGTGAAGCTCGTCGGCGAGCATCTTGAGCCTCATGCAGTACTCGTCGATGGTGGAGTTGTCCTGGTGACAGCCAAAGAACTCCTACTGCAAGAAAACAAGGCGCTGAAGTTTGTTGTCGGTGAAGAGCGCGTTGATCTTGCCCCACACGATGCAGGCGTCGTCGTCCTCAGCGACGACCGTGTGGAAGATGTTCTTTGAGACCGTATGGTAGAACAAACGGATGATCGTGGCCTCGATGGCGGACCACTCGGGTTGTCGCGCATGTACGCGTTGTCCACAGAACTGTCGATGTGCTCATTCTCAAAGTAAGTGGACCCCTCAAAATGCCAAGGACAAAAGGATTGGCTCAAGCTCAAAGCACAAGACTCTACTTTTTTCATTTTAGTGATACAAGATCACATTGAGTCCATAGGAAAAGCCAATACTATCAAGAGGGGGTGAGGTGTTGCTTAATGAGTTTCTTGCTCAAAATTCTTAGTGATATGCTCCAAAAACCCTCAACTACTTTCTCATATCCACATATGTCTCAAACCAAAAGTCAAACTTGGCCCCACCGAAACTTTCTATTTGGCGCAACCGAGTTCACTTGACATAGCCACTGCCAGAAACCCTAGTCTTTTCGGTCTCACCGATAGGGATCTCGGTCTCACCGAGATGGGATTGTAATCTCTCTGTTTCCCTTCGTAACGTTTTGGTCAAACCGAGATGAGCAGTCGTTCTCACCGAGATTGCAATGCAAACTCTCTGTTTCCCTTTCGTAATGTTTCGGTCCAACCGAGATGAGCAAATCGGTCCCATCGAGTTTGCCTGACCAACTCTCTGGTTAGTCTATTACCAAAATCGGTCTCACCAAGTTTGTGTAATCAGTCTCACCAAGATTACGTTATGCCCTAACCCTAACGAAATCGGTCCCACCGAGTTGACATGGCGGTCCCACCGAAAATCCTGACGTTCACATTTTGAACTAAATCGGTCCGACTGAGTTTCATGATTCGGTCCCACCGAGTTTGGTAAATTGTGTATAACGGTTAGATTTTGTGTGGAGGCTATATATACCCCTCCACCCACTCTTCATTCGTGGAGAGAGCCATCAGAACATGCCTACACTTCCAACATACATTTTCTGAGAGAGAACTACCTACACTTGTGTTGAGGTCAAGATATTCCATTCCAACCATATAAATCTTGATCTCTAGCCTTCCCCAAGTTGCTTTCCAGTCAAGATTGTGGAGGTGAACCAAGGAGTTTGTAAGGGCAAGGAGATCGCCTACTTCGTGAAGATCTACCCGAGTGAGGCAAGTCCTTCATGGGCGACGGCCATGGTGGGATAGACAAGGTTGCTTCTTCGTGGACCCTTCGTGGGTGGAGCCCTCCGTGGACTCGTGCAACCGTTACCCTTCATGGGTTGAAGTCTCCATCAACGTGGATGTACGATAGCACCACCTATCGGAACCACGGATAAAAATCTCCGTGTCAACATTGCGTTTGCTCCCTCAAACTCCTCCCTTTACCTTCATATGCAATTGTTTTACATTCCGCTGCTATACTCTTAGAATTGCATGTGTAGGTTGATTGCTTGACTTGTGCAAAGTTGCTAAAATCTGCCAAGAACTAAAATTGGGAAAACTCTAGATTTTTATTTGGTCAAGTAGTCTAATCACCCCCCCTCTAGACATACTTTCGATCCTACAAGTGGTATCAGAGCTTTGGTCTCCATTTGCTTTGATTTCCATAGCTTTTGGTGGTCATAGCCTTGGTTTCACAACCTAGGAGAGTATGGCGTCTAGCAAGGGAAATTACCACCGTGGAGGTCCTTACTTTGATGGTACAAATTTTGCTAGTTGGAAGCATAAGATGAAAATGCATATTCTTGGACATAACCCGGCCGTTTGGGCTATTGTGTGTATTGGCTTGCAAGGTGAATTCTTTGATTTGGACAACCAAACCGTGAAGCTACCGCGGAAGAGTTGAATATGCTGCAATACAATGGTCAAGCTTGTGATATTCTCTTCAATGGATTGTGCCCCGAAGAATTCAACAAAATCAGCCGTCTTGAGAATGCAAAGGAAATTTGGGATACTTTGATTGATATGCACGAAGGTACCGACTCCGTCAAGGAATCCAAATTGGATGTGCTTCAAAGTAAACTTGACAAGTTCAAAATGAAGGATGGTGAAGGCGTCGCTGAAATGTACTCTAGGCTTGCTCTCATCACAAACGAGATTGCCGGCTTAGGAAGTGAAGAGATGACCGATAGATTCATCATCAAGAAGATCCTAAGAGCCTTGGATGGAAAATATGATACCGTGTGCACATTGATCCAAATGATGCCCAATTACAAAGATCTCAAGCCAACGGTAGTCATTGGAAGAATTGTTGCTCATGAGATGTCACTCAAGGATAAGGAAGAGCTCCACAACAAGTCAAGTGGTGCTTACAAAGCCTCATGTGAAGCTCCCACATCATCAAGTGACAAGCAAACCTTCAATGAAGAATTGAGTCTAATGGTGAAGAACTTCAACAAGTTCTACAAGAGAAGGAGCAAGGAAAGAAGCTCCAAGTCAAGATCCTACAATGACAAGAGATCTTCAAGTCGCGAAAGAAATTGCTACAATTGTGGAAGACCCGGACACTACTCCAATGAGTGTATGGCTCCCTACAAAATAAGAGAAGATTCTCCCAAAAGAAGGAGTAGAAGATAAGAATCACCACCAAGAGAAAGAAGGAGTAGAGATGATCGTTATGAACGAAGACCCTCTCGGAGAAGCAAGGATTCAGAAAGGAAGGAGAAGTCATCAAGGAGCTACACAAAAGGAAGACATCAAGCTCATGTTGGTGAATGGGTATCCGGTTCCGACTCCGACAATCACTCCGAAAGAAGTTATCACTCCGACTCCGAATATACTCAAGATGAAGGTGTTGCCGGGCTAGCACTTGGACAACCAACACCTACGACATATTTGACTCACCAAATGAAGGAATTGGGAGATGCTTCATGGCTAAAGGTCCAAAGGTAACACACCCCGAGTATGTTGATTTCAATAGTGATGAAGATGATTTGCTAGGAGATGATGATTTACTTGTTGACAACTCTAGTTATGAAAACTATGATGCTATTAAACATGCTAATCAAGATAAAATGAATGACGATGATAAGAAGGAGATTGAGCGTCTAACTAAAGAACTAAACACTCTTAAGTTAGCTCATGAAACTACCTTGGAAAATCATCGAGAACTTTTAAAGACTCATGATAAGCTACGCTTTGAAAAGCTCAACTTTGAGCAAGAACATGAGTTTTTAAAGGCAATCAATGATGATCTTCGTAAGAAAAGTTCTTCTTACATTGCCAAGCGTTTACTCTTGTCTACTTACATGCCACAAGTTAAATCTAGCAACAAGAACAAGAAAGATTCTTCATCTAGTAGTAACAACAATCATGCTAAATCCAATGTTGTTGGTTCTAGTAGTTCTCTTGATTCTACTAATGATTCTCTTAGCCAAGTTACACTTGAGCAAGAAAATAGCTTATTGAAGGGAATTATAGAGAAAGGTGTTTACAAGAGCCTTGCTTAAGTAAGCAATTTGAGGAAATTGTACATAAGCAAGGAAGGCACCGGAAGAACCAAGGTGTTGGTTTTGAACGAAAGTTCAATGCCAATGGAGTTGAGTGGGAAGAAGATCAATACCCCAAGACGAAGTTTGTTCCTCAACAAGAGAAGTATGATCCTACTTCTTTCCAAGGAACACAAGCTCAAGATGATCTTCCACCACAAGACCACAAGAAAAAAAGCAAGGACAAGCTTCAGGAGATCGATGCATTTGAAGAAGCACCTAAGGCCTTGGTCAAGTGGGTTCCCAAGACTACATCAAGTTCCACTTCATCAAGTACGACCACAACTCCAAGGATTCCCATCAAGATGGTGTGGATCCCTAAGAAGAAGAACTAGAGAGTTCTTGAGGGTGACTCCGCCAACATACTTCACTCTTATCATTTTGGCAAGGACAAGTGCAAACATCTTCCATATCTTGCACTAGTTCATGGAGTCATAGACCCTCTTGTTGGTAAGACAAGGGACAAGGTAACCTAATGCTTTCATGGACATCATCTTGTGTATACATCACTCTATGTCTATGGATATCCTTGCTTGTTCCTTGTGGGACTAACCCGTAGGTATTGAAAGTGCAACTCACTCCAATGGATTGCTTCAATGATCTACATCAACATTGAGCATCCACATCTTCATTACCTACATGAAGTCATCATCGACGAAACCCAAGGTTAGTTCATCCCTCTTAGGGGGGATATCACATCTAGGGGGAGCTTTACTCTAAGAATTGAGCTAAAGCAACTCTAATGGTGTGAGCACAACAATGCTTTACGTAAAAGTGGTAACCCCACTTGTGCTTAAACGATGAGTATGACCTATGATCAAATGTTCTCATTTGACTCCTAAGTCAATATACTCATATATAGATGACCTAGTCATCGTCAATTGCTTGATAGATGCTAGAGTGTTTGTGCATGCTTTGTCACATATTTTATTTGCCATTTTATTGTGTGAGCATGTTGGATGCATATTTTTCTCATTCGAGGACATCCATTTGTTGCTTTGATTGTTTGGCTTTTTCTCTTTTGCCAAATGGATGGACAAGAATGCGTAAGAACTCCCCCTAGCTAGCTATGCTTTCCTCGTCTCAAACTCTATTCATGCTACATCACAAAGTTTGATCAAGTCAGGTTCGAACCACTCTGTGTGAGGAGCACTCAGTGTCCCCGATTCGGCATAGACTTAAACTGCCAAAACCTCTTTGTGCATTTCGGTCTGACTGACTCATCCTTTTCGGTCCTACCGAGATCACTTAGTTGATCTAGGTTTTCAATCTCGGTGCAACCGATTAGAACCTTTCGGTCACACCGAGTTGCAGTAACTGCCTGCAGTTTTGCATCTTGGTGCCACCGAGTTGTTCCACTCGGTCACACCGACAGGGTCAAGTTATATATACTGACGGGTCAAATTTTGGAAATTTTTCCGAAACCCTTCACCCGCGCGTGACCTGCTCTGCCTCTTCGGGTCTACGGATCGTCCTCTCGCCATCAGCGACCTCCCACCGCTGGTCTCTGCCGCCGTCAACGGCAATCTGCTCCGCCGTTGTCGCCGTAGCGAACACTCGCCGCTCTAGGGTAAGTGTTTGACCCCTTGTGTTGTCTTTTTCACTCCGATTCCTAGCACAAGGACAATGCCATGTTTCTTGCCACGATTGAGATTGATCCATCCAGCTAAAACTTCCTTAGGTCTAGATTGATTCGAAAATTTTAGGGTTAGCTCTCCGCAGAACTCATCTCGGACCGACCGAAATGTAGAAATCGGTCTCACCGATTCGGCCTTGGCCATTGCACATGCACTTTTTAGTTCGACCAAAACGTGCAAATCGGTGTGACCGAGTTCAAGATTCTGTGAAACCCTAGCAATCTCGGTGCCACCGAACTGTGACTTGGCCCAACCGAGTTCACTAGTTTAGGTTCCAAGTGTTGCTTCGGTATCACCGAGTTTGTCAATTCGGTAGCTCCGAGATCACTTCTGTAGAGAACTAAAACTAAGATTTTTGACTCAATTGTTTTGCAAAACCTCTGTACTTTGTGATGCTCATCTACTCTACCTCATCTAGAACCTATTCACAGGGTCTGCTGACAGTTTGCCTGAAGATGTCTGATCAAAGTGACAGTCAGAACAAGTCTGAAGAGCAGGTTCAGATGAGTGATTGCACAAGTCCCTCAAGCAGCTATGATGATGGCAGCAGGAGCACACCTAGTAAGTTGCCAAAGGCAGCTGAGGGAGTCCTGGATTAGGGGGTGTCCGGATAGCCGGACTATAACCTTTGGCCGGATTCCTGGACTATGAAGATACAAGATTGAAGACTTCGTCCCGTGTCCGGATGGGACTTTCCTTGGCGTGGAAGGCAAGCTTGGCGATACGGATATGTAGATCTCCTCCCATTGTAACCGACTGTAACCCTAGCCCTCTCCGATGTCTATATAAACCGGAGGGTTTTAGTCCGTGGGATCTAACAACAATCATACCATAGGCTAGCTTCTAGGGTTTAGCCTCTCGATCTCGTGGTAGATCTACTCTTGTACTACCCATATCATCAATATTAATCAAGCATGAGTAGGGTTTTACCTCCATCGAGAGGGCCCGGCTGGGTAAAACATCGTGTCCCTTGTCTCCTGTTACCATCCGCCTAGACGCACAGTTCGGGACCCCTACCCGAGATCCGCCGGTTTTGACACCGACATTGGTGCTTTCATTGAGAGTTCCTCTGTGTCGTCATCTTTAGGCCCGATGGCTCCTCCGATCATCAACAACGATGCGGTCCAGGGTGAGACTTTTCTCCCCGGACAGATCTTCATATTCGGCGGCTTTGCACCGCGGGCCAATTCGCTTGGCCATCTGGAGCAGATCGAAAGCTACGCCCCTGGCCATCAGGTCAGATTTGGAAGTTTGAACTACACGGCTGACGTCCGCGGAGACTTGATCTTCGACGGGTTCGAGCCACAGCCTGCCGCCACAAGATCGTTACGATGGGCATGATCTAGCTCGCCACCAACAAAGGCCTCGAGGTCGCACCGTCTGTCCGCCTCCGACCCTTAGCTCGGAGCCGACTACGCCAATCAAGGACGGGTGGCTGACACCGCCTGGGGCTGCAATCTCTCGACGATCGAGCGAACACCAGCCTTGTCGCCCGCGGCTCGTGACTCCAAGGTGCCGGACTCCTCCCGGACTCAACCTCCCACGCCCGCCAATCGAATCTGATTGGGCGCCGATCATGGAGTTCGCCGCCATGACATCTTTTAGCACTTCGCCTTTCGCGACATTCTAAATTCACTAAAGTCTCTCTTTATCAAGAGAGCCCTGGCGGACTATGGTCAGCAAGGTTGGGATGCGGACGACGAAGAAATTCAAGCCCACCCACCACCCACTTCATAGCCACTGCCGATGATTTAACCGACATGCTCGACTTAGACCAAGACATCGATGGTATGGACGCCGATGCAGGAGATTTACCAAGAACCAGCGCTTATAGGGCAATCGGAAGGCCACCTCGTCGTATGAAATATACATGGTGGACACCCCAAAAGAAGGAACGGCGATGGAACAACGGAGGATGACCCTCCAAGAAGCAGCCTAAGCGCCGACGCCGTGGCGCCGCTCTAAATCCTGCCAAAGCAAAACGGCAATTCCGCACGGGAGATAATAACACCCCTGACAGTGCCGAAGACAACCCTCCAAAGAGGATTCAGCACAGAGGATGGAGAAGCCAGCCCTCATGAGAGAGCGGCACAAAGAGGTAGAGGATTTATAATTACATGCCTCCTCCGAAGATGAGGCAAGCCTCGACGACGACGAATTTGTCGTGCCTCGAGGATCCCGGCCAAACAAGAGCGCTTCAAACACAGGCTTATGGCCACGGCCGGCAGCCTCAAGAAAAATAGCAACAACTTAGAGCTGACTAAGACTCGCTAGCCGACAGATGGATGAAGTCCTTGCGTCAAGAGTACGGACTCGAACCCTCCAAGAGCTACCCAAAGCGCAGTTGCTACCCCGATTAGAGGATGAAGCACCTAAACCTACATCACCAGCGACGACGCTGCCGACCGCCACCTCGTGGGTCGATGAGAGGCCTCTCGGCCCTCCACTCAAGCCGCACTCAAGCGCCGCACAAAAATACCAAGGCACGGGAAATGCGCCGGACTGCGAGATATATTGGAGGACAAGGCAAGGCAAACAAGATCGATCTACGGATCGCGTGGGTGCCTACGACACATTACGACGATAACCGCTATGCCGGATATGGCAAATCCGCCGGGCGAACACGATGAGACAAAGCTCATTTGAGCTACGCCGTGATATAGCCCAAAGACAGAGGCGCCAGACACCCACTATGCTTCACGGATGAAGTAATGGATCATCAAATCCCCGAAGGTTTCAAACCCGTAAACATCGAATCATACGATGGCACAACAGATCCCGCGGTATGGATTGAGGATTATCTCCTTCATATCCACATGGCCTACGGTGATGATCTACACGCCATCAAATACCTCCCACTCTAGCTTAAAGGACCAGCTCGGCATTGGCTTAACAGCTTGCCAGCAGAGTCAATTGGTTGCTGGGAGGACCTGGAAGCCGCATTCCTCGACAATTTCCAGGGCACCTATGTGTGACCATCAGACGCCGATGACCTAAGCCACATAATCCAGCAGCCAGAGGAATCGGCCAAACAATTCTGGACACGGTTCCTAACCAAGAAACACTACTAGGAAAATGATTTTTAACGACGGGGTATGTGGTTGTTAAAAGTTAAAATGTGGTCGTGGAAAATCATTAACAACCACAAATTTGTGGTCGTGATAGGATCCGTCGTTAAAAGTATAACGACCACAATCTTTTTCCCGTTGTTATTTTGTAACGATGAGATAAAGGTGTTGTCGTTAATTTTGAGAAAATAACGACCGTAAAGCTTACCACTTGTCTCATCACTAAAAATATTTTCATGGTTGCTAAAATATTACTATTGACCACTTTATCATTTCTCTCAACTTTTAAAGATTAGCGACCATGTCAATTAAGCAACAAAAGAAGCTGAACAATCAATGTTTCAAAGGCTGATTTTTATTGATCAAAACCATACATATCGAACATGATCCTCACATACAATTCGAGATAAAATACCATTAAGAAATTATCAACGAAAACTCTCTAGACAATCATTGCGCTTGTTCATCACTAACAAGAAATCATGCAACAACTAGAAAAGAGGATTTATTTTCATTGTCTTCGGCCTTGATACACCATCATCAGTCCTTCTACTTTGGTGCATATCATTTTTCACCAATTACTACAGCACCTGTTGATGCTTGTACTATGGTGGACCATGTGTACTACCAAAAATGATTTATTAGTCAAGACATGCAGCTCTTAGGATTCTCGCCAAATTAAATCAAAAGAGAAAAATTATACAACAAAGTGTCTGTTAGGTATATAATATATTATGGGACGGAGGGAGTACTACTTATCATGTACACATAATATATTTTCGAGGTTGCTGCTAAAGAATCTGCAATGCTTACATCGACGATCTCCAAAAATAGGAGTCAATAGGCCATCCCGGATGAGGTTATTCTGCAATCAAACACACTAAATATTCTTTTCGGCCAGACAAGCCAAAATTGTCAATCTCTGCATGATAAAAAGAAATTATGTATCCAAAAACATTGTCTCCTTTCAGTTCAAGTAAAAAATGTAATTTATGTGTCGACAAGTTAGGAACGCACTGGATCATGTACCACACGATCTCCAAGCATCCCTTGAGAAAACCGCATAATCACCTCTATGAACCTGAATCTATGTTTGCATCTTCACTTACAAATAAAAATTGTGGAGTAAAGAATACAATTAATTAATCACATCCTGCACGAGGTCTTGTGGATATCCCAGCAATGCTCATGCCTAGATCTGTTCTGCTCATCACATGACGAGGCGACCACCCAAATTCGTGACTGTGCTAGCGTGGAGATGCTTACTTGTGCATCTCGCTGCCGCTTTTCCCTGTAAGTGATGTCTTACATCGCCGCTGGCCCTTTGGTCACGCCCAGCACCGGCCGCGCGATCCCCATCCCGCTTCCTCACGGTGTCCGCAGCCGCCACCACCGAGATAGCAGCGCGTGGCAGTTACCACAAAGAACGCAGAGGAGGACGCCCACGGAATCGAACTTGACCGACATCGCTATGCACCCGCCGAACTCGCCGCGCCGAGGTCGGGAGGAGACGGGAGAGCGGAAGGGAGATGAGGAGGAGGAGGCGGCTAGAAGAAAGAGAGGCGGCTGGAGGAGCTTTTGGGGTAAACCAGAACAAGCGCATGGAAAGGATACCTAGATCTGATTGATAATTATCTTCCCCTTTGTCATTCGTTTCAGCGGATAAGCACACAAATTACCCTCTAACCAGAGCAAAACTAACGACGGGTAGATCTATCCTCGTTAGGGAGGTTTCACAAAGTTAGTTTCGATGTGGGGTCAACGCATCATACTAATAACAACCGAGAATTGTTAGATGCTGGTCGTTATTGGCCTAATCTCTAGTAGTGAAAAATCAAATAGTCGACTGTCCGGACGCAGAGGCCCTCGCATCCTTCAAACATAACATCCATGACGAGTGGCTTGCCCGGCACCTAGGACAGGAAAAGCCGAAATCCATGGCAGCCCTCACAACACACATGACCCACTTTTGCGCTGGAGAAGACATCCGCTAGCTCAGTAGTAACAACATGACCAAGAGCCACAGTAATTCGGATACCAAGGACAGCAATGGCAGGTCGCGTCGCAACAAGCACAAGCGCCGCATTAACGCGATAATGCCGAGGATACGACGATTAATGCCGGATTCGTGAGGCTCTAAACCCGGTCGTGGAAAAAGCCATTTAAAAGAAATACTCCGGCCCGTCCGGTTTGGACCCGAATACTCGATCGCTCGTGCGGATACACGGGACCCACTTCGAAAAACTAGCCAATCACACCAACAGGGATTGTTGGGTGTTCAAGCAGCAAGTTAAATGTCAAACAGAGACAAGGGCTGCATAGCGATGACGAGGAGGAGCCCGGCCGCCCGAACAATAGGGGATGAAGGGCTTCCCCCACAAGTGCGAACGGTGAACATGATATACGCAATCCACATACCCAAAAGGGAGCGGAAGTGCACTCGTGGGGCGATATGCGTTGGAGCCACGCCTAAAGTTCAACCCGTGGTCCTCCCGCCCGATCACTTTTGATCGAAGGACCACCCACTAGCATCCGCCATGGCGGATTCGCCGCATTGGTTCTAGACCCAATCATTGACGGATTTCACCTCACTAGAGTCCTTATGAACGGCGGCAGCAGCCCGAACCTGCTTTATCGTGATACGGTCGAAAAATGGGCATAGATCCCTCAAGGATTAAACCCACAAAGACGACCTTTAAAGGCGTCATACCAGATGTAGAGGCCAAGCTGTGCAGGCTCGCCACACTTGAGGTGGTCTTCGATCCCGGATAATTTCGAAGCGAGGAGTTAATCTTGACATAGTCCTGCTTCATGATGGCTATCACGCCTCGCTTCGGACGAACCGCACGGTAAAGTTCAATGCGGTGCCGCACTCACGCATACCTCAAGCTCAAGATGCCAAGCCCTCGAGGAGTCATTACGGTCAATGGAAACACGAACGCTTCTCCGAACGGAGGAGCATACGGTGGCCCTCGCGGAAGTACAAAGTAGCCTCTCAAGGCAATTCTCCATCCGTCTATTAAACGTCCCGACACCGCCAAGCGCCCGAGTAACCTACACCAAGACCGCTGGCACGCTCCGAGCAGCGAGTAATGCGGCCCCAACCCCAGCTCTCGCGAATCGCGAAACCAGTTACTACGTATATAATTACGCCTGGAAATACCATGGGCACAAGGGAGGGGCACGACCACGACACCCAAAACGCAGCTCAACCGCACTGGGGCTCCGATTTTGTCATTCTTTTTTCTTACTTTCAGACTCCACTCTCGGAAGGCTGTCCGGCAAGATAATCGCCGAACACGATGCAACCGCCAGGGGAGGCGTAAAGCTACGGCGAATGTCCAGTGGTCTCTATAACAAGCAAGATACTTGTTTCACATATCATCCCGCAGCTCGCCCCTGGAGGGGGACATGTCAAATAGTCCCATCTCTTGCTTATCGCACTATTTGTATCGTTCTGCTTTTACTGCAGCCTTTTATAATAAAGAATACATAGCTTTCGTCTATTATTGCATTCCTTTTTTTATGTAAATATGTTCAATTATGACATTATGCAACCATACACTTTGGTACGGCCAATACACCAGGGGCTTAAGTACCCCAGAATATGGTGTGAGAAGTCCGAACACTCTCACGAGTGCGGCACCCCAAACTTATAGCATTATATGCATCGGCTCGAATCATGTCTTGGGTCAATAGTTGGGTTTGCCCGGCTCCCATGTTTTGGTACCTTCGTTCAGTTATATCAGCTAAGGTAGCTGGGAGAACTACTGCATTTGTGCCCGGTTGAGCTGGGTTAAGCACCAAGAGAGAAAGCTAAAACTGACTGTCATGATAGGGCGAGAGCTGGTCGCTGTTCGAGAGGTTTCGAGTCCCTAAAGATTTATGCCGCTTAGGCGAGGAGCCGGCTTTGTCCGCCTAGGCGTGGATAGCGCCTCAACTCGGTCTTCAATACTAGGGGCTTCACCGAAATTTAAAATTATAGAATTCTATGGCTAAGTGAGAGTGATAAAGCATTATAGTCCGATTGCCTTGATCACAGTGCTGGCGCCTCCTCGAAGGACCCAAGAATGGGAACAAGAGCGCGGGTTTATCCCAACACCCCAAAGACTCGTGGCATGGGGCAGAAGCCGATGACTCGCCATATCTCAGATTTAATAAACGGCCGCACAGAAGGCAATATTTTAAATTCAATAAGTGTTGCTTAGCGCATATGAACAGGTTTTCAGCGCACAAGATAACACGAGCGAGTTTACTAAAAAATTACATCCTTGGAACATTCATCCGCCATAAGGCGGGCACCCTTCAGGACGCCCTCATAATACATCTCGGGCTTGCGATAGTCCTTGCCCTGCGGTGGCCCATCTGTCACCAGCTTCTCAGCATCCATCTTGCCCCAGTGCACTCTAACACGGGCAAGGGCCCTACGGGCGCCTTCGATGCATATGGAGAGCTTGATGACTTCAAACCGTGGACAGGCATCCGCCAGCCGCCTCACCAGCCCAAAGTAGCTCTCAGGCATGACCTCCCCAGGCCATAGCCGGTCCATAAGGCCCTTCATGGCCTGTTCGGCCACCTTATGGAGCTCGACGAGCTGCTTCAGCTGGTCGCTCAAGGGCACTGGGTGTGCGGCCTCAACATACTGAGACCAGAACACCTTCTCCGTCGAGCTCCCCTCCTCGGCTCGGTAGTATGCGGCAGCATCGGACACACTGCAGGGCAGATCTGCGAATGCTCCTGGAGAGCTCCGGACTTGGGTAAGTAACAAGTAATTCACTTTCACGTGCTTGCTTTGCATAAAGAATGTCTTACCCGCCGCTATCTTCTTCATCGCCTCTATTTCCTGGAGGGCTTTTTGGGCTCCGGCCTTAGCAGATTTGGCGCTCTCAAGGGCTGAGGCGAGCTCGGACTCTCGAGTCTTTGAGTCAAGCTCCAACCTCTCGTGTTTTTTCACGAGAGCCTGGAGCTCTTGACGCACCTCCGCCACCCGTGCCTCCTGCTTTTCTCGCTCGGCGCGCTCCACGGCCGCATTGTCTTCGGTCTTGGACAGCGCTTTCTTCAGGGTTGCCACCTCGGTTGTGGCCCCTGTAATAATCACGTTGGTCCTGTCATTTTTTTGCAACCGCATATTTTATATATACTTACATAAGGTATTACTTACCTTCCTTGTCCTCGAGCTGCTTCTTGGCAAGGCCGAGCTCGTTCTCGGACCGCTCGAGGCTCTGCTTCAATGCATCAACCTCCGCAGTCAATGCAAAGAGAGGTCGCAAAGGCAACCTGCATTCCCATATTGACATACTTATGTTAGACTCCTATGTATATCTTTTAGATCCTCGCCTCGGCTTTTCTTTCCTAACACCAAACCGAGCATCGGGGCTACCGTCTATCACGGTAATATTTTTACATATCTTAAATACATACCTCAATGCCTCGTTAGAAGGTTGGCATAGGCTTCACCAGCCCGCTCTTGGCGGATCGAACCTTCGGATCACCGACTCATAATAGTGCGGTGCTCCTCGTCGATGGAGGCACCGTTAAGCACCTCCAGCAATTATCCGTGCCTCCGTTGGGCGGAGGTCACCGCGCCGAGGCTTGCCCTTCTACTAGGGGCCGCCGGACTCGGAACCTCGTGAAGATTCTGGCGGTCTCGCCCGGGCCGACTTGGAGCCCTAGGGGTTTTGTCCCTTTGTGCTCGAGTCCGGGAGGTCGCCTTGCGGGCGCCTGTGACCACCTCCTCCCCCAGCTTGGACCCTTTGGGACTCCACCTCGCATCATCCGTAGGGCGAGGAGGTAGCGGTCGAAGTGAATTCACATCCGAGGAATTCAGGAGCCGCCGACGGTGGCCGAGCCGGGCCTAGGCGGACTGCATGATTATATTCGCTTCGTAAGATACTTGTGCAATAAAGGAACGCCATGAGTCATTCGGTACCCAAACACTTACGATTTCGCCAAGGGCTTGGCCCTATGCGCCACTCCTCTTCATCGTGCCGGCGTTGGTGGAGTAGTCCCAAGGAGGGTCCTTCCTTTCTTGACCATCCGCCTCCCAGTTAGGGCGGCTTTCCTTTTCTTTTCTTCCCCTGCTGGAGAAGAAACCTCTCTTTCCTCCTCCTTTTTTTCTTGGGAGGAGGCGCCTCGAGTCATCGACGACGAGTCCGCTCCACCAGCGCCGGAGCTCTTTCGGGTTCCCGCGCCTTCTTTCTTGGTTTTCTTCTCCGGCTACCACGTGGGTGTCGGACCAAGCAGCTTCGCCAAGAGGGCATCTGCTGGGCCTTTGGGCAAAGGAACCGGACAGTCGATCTGTCCGGCCTTCTGCTGCCGGTCCTGTCAAAGGACGAGAGCTTAGATCCCGCATAGAGTCAAACTATGAAAAACAAGTATCCCGTAGGGTAAAACAAGCTTACTACGCTGGCTTACGCTTGGCGCAGAATCCGCGATCCTCGGTAATGGGAGGGGAACTCGGCGCCTTGAATAGCACCTTCCGTGCATCCTCGCATTGTGTCAAAGAGCTCGGTCGAGTTTGGAGCTAGGCCGGTCAACTCCCACAAGTTAAAAGCCCGCTGCTGACACGGAGGATCCGCGGATGAGCATGACCTGAACTACGTTGACAAGTTTAACCTTCTCGCCCACCACATTTTGATGCAGGTTTGGAGTCCGTCAGCTTCCCGATTACTCCCACGACAGCCCTTCTCTTGCCAGGAGGTGAGCCGTGGGTATGCTAGATCGAATTGGGGCCGCTGCCCATTCAGGGTCACGCGGCTCGGTGATGTAGAACCACCCGATTGCCACCCCTTGATGGTTTCCATGAAGGAGCCCTCGAGCCATATAACATTAGGCATCTTGCCCACCATGGCGCCTCAAGCACTCCGCTTCGGCTGCGCACCACCTTCGGTTTGACGTTGAAGGTCTTCAGCCAAGTCGAAGTGGGGCTTGATGCGGAGGAAAGCCTCGCACCTGACGATAAACACCGAGATGTTGAGGATGAAGATCGGGCCAGATCGTGGAAATCAGGCCGTAGTAGAACATGAGCCCCGAAAAATGGGTGGAGGGAAGCCTAGTCCATGGAGGAAATTGGTGAGGAACACCACCTCTCATGGGGATCGGGGGTGGGATGAGCTGACCTCATCCGGGAGCCGTGCGCTGATGTCTTTGGACAAGTATCCGCTTTCTCAGCTTCTTGATGTGTCCTCCGTGACGGAGGAGACCATCCACTGCCTCCCGCCTCCGGACATGACCGGAGAAGGTTGAGGTGGGTGTGAGGACTTGGGCGCTGGAGCTCAAGTGCGCGAAAATGGATAAGCAAAGGAGGAAGAAGGCGATGAAAAAGGTGGATCCTTATCCCTTATATGGGCGGACGAAACTATGTGCCCCCACCAGCCCAGGGTAAAACTCGCTATCTCCCAAGCGCCAAGCCAATTAATGGCACGTTGGGTTACCCACGCTCGTATTGATGAGAATCCTGAATAAGGGACACGATCTTTCTTCGACAAGACGTACAAGGAAACCGCCGTTAAGTCTACCGAGGTGGGACAAGAAAACGATTCAATAAAGGCTTGGCTGTGGTGTGATGTCACGCCATGGAATACGCCAAGAAGTTGGATTTGTGTAAATATTATTCTCTCTACGGTGGTATATGGAACTTATTTTGCAGAGCCGACACTATCCTTGTGTTCAAAATCTTCTATGAAGTATTCAGAGGAGGAACCCGCTTTGCAATGTCGAAGACAATCATGCGTGCTCGGACTACGTGTCATTGAAGCCTGGTTCAGGCTAACGAGGAGTCCCGGATTAGGGGTGTCCGGATAGCCGACTATAACCTTGGCCGGACTCGGACTATGAAGATACAAGATTGAAGACTTCGTCCCTTGTCCGGATGGGACTTTCTTGGCATGGAAGGAAAGCTTGGCGATGAGATATTGTCGGATGTACTAGAGTAGGGGTACCCTAGTATCTCGAACTTGTGACGGGCAGTAGAACGCCTTCGCAAGGCTTGCCATGTGAATCGTTGAAGGCCCCGCAAGAGGAGCTTGCCGGAAGGTCCGTGGTTCCTTTGGAGCCATTCGAGAACAAAGTATTCAAGCCAAGGAGATAAGGCCCCGCAAGAGGAGCTTGCCGGAAGGCCAACCAAGGCATCTCAAGGAACTTGCCGCGACGCCGCCACGCGTCTGGGGCGGCCCGTGAGCGATAAGCTTCCGGACGCGACAAGAAAACGCATCATGCAAGGCGCTGTCATGCAAGCGTACCACTCAGACTCAAGGCTTCCAAAGACATCCACCAACGTGTCGCCTCGACCTTTCAGCGCGCGTGGCAAGAGGCTGTGCGGCCGCGTGCGCTGCTGTGGCAAGCGGCGCCGACAAGATTGCCATCGTGGCAAGCGGTGGCGCCCCTGACGGTCCCTGCTTGCACTGTTTGGGCGACGTAGACGGGCATTTAATGCCTTTGTCCCCTGCCGTTAGGGTTAGGTATGGTACACTATACAAGTAGTTGTACCAACCACTTCCTTTTTCCATTTTTACCCTTGTCTACGTTGCCACCTGTCGGAGACCCCTTGAGCATATAAAAGGAGGCCCATGCGCAACGTAGAGGGGGTTCGAAACCAGAAAACATTCACGCTAGGTCTCATTAGCAGCTGGTGTAGACGGTAGCACTCAGCGCTCCCAAGCAAGAACTCAATACACTCGCACATGCAGCAAGAGGAGTGTTATCTCTCGGAGAGCTCCGGCTGGGTAAACCGCTCGCGTGCTTTGCTCTCGATCTGCTTCTTCGTGCGGTCTCCGCTTCGCCGAATCCAAAAGGGCTCGGACGCCGCCCCATAGGTGTTCGTGGATCAGCTTCCCGACATCTTTGGCACGCCCGTAGGGGGCATCGAGATTGTGTGAACCTGATCCGCGCTCACGCTGAAGCTAGATCTTCATCTTTCATCGACATGCCACCGAAGAAGAAGACTTCGCGGCAAATGATCCGTCCCACGCCAATCCCACCAGCACCGAGCAAATGGGTGGTGGGGTAGACGCCGCGAAGAACGGCGCCGACGAGGGAGCCCACGGTGCTGCCAGTCCAGGACAAGGCTGCGCAGACCTCAAGGCCCAGCACATGCACCGCGCCCATCTCAGAGGAGGGACCGACAGCCATGGTACTTCGCAGCACCATACGCCTGTTGGGCCAAGATCGAGCCGGTGGATCTCGGATGCTCAAGACCAGCATGCACGCCAACAAAGTTAGCACGAGCGTGGCACGGTCGCCGACAGGATATCGCCTTCTAACATAGTTAGAAGTCCGAGCATATCCGCGCCTCGCGCCGCTCGCCACTACCGCCACCACTCCAGCAAGCCTTGGCGTAGAGCTCAATCGCCCCGGATTACCCTCCAACGGGCGGACAAGATCGGCGAATGGAGGGCCACCATTCGTAGTCTCATCGGCTTTGCTAACGGCGACACTCCACGGCAGCCGAGTGTATCGCTGCCGCGGCAAGACTACCGTGCACGAGCCGATGGCGACGAAACCGTGGGGTGTAACCACCGCACTCTCCACCTGAAGGCCAAGATCGCCGACTCGCCGGATCCACCTCGACAAAATGTACTCCACCGCATCATCGGATCCACGAGCTCGTCGCGATCAGCGCCAAGTTCTTCACGAACGACAGCAAGAAGACGCCGAACCGATCGAGCGCCAAGAGAAGCGCGGCGCTAATCAGACTAGCACGCTGGGCCCTCCGTCGACATGCATGCGCCAGAGGAACCAGCGACTTGTCAGACGCTGTAGGTTGCCCTGCGCTCACTCGTGAGCTGCAAAGTCCAAAGGGCCCAAAGATGAAGACTTTCGCCGACGCATTCGCAGAGAAGTATGACGACAAGTCGCATCCGCCGGAGTTCCTCAAAGATCTACACCATCGCGGTGCAAGCTGCCGGGCGGACGACAAATCCTGGCCAACTACTTCCCGGCGGTACTCAAGCCCAATGTCGATCCTGGCTCATGCACTTGCCGGACAACTCCATATCCTCTCGACAGATCTATGCCATCAGTTTGTCGGCGCTTTTACAGCGCCACAAGCCTCATGGCCAAGAGAGCGACCTTCATCTCGCCGCCCGTAAGGAAGGAGAGCCCTCGCAAGTACATTCAGAGATTCAGCTGCAGTCAAGACAACATCCAGATGTCCACCCCGCCACGGTAATCAGCGCCATAAGCTTCATCAAAACGTCGCGAAACCGCAGGATGCGGAGGAGATGGCGATGTGCAAAATCAGAGACGCCGTGAGCTATATGCCCCGGCCGACAAGTGTGCACTTTGAGGAAGGAGAAACTCCCGGAGAGAATACGTAGCGGAGGATCTGATAGTGAGGAGGCTGCCCTGCAAGGAAAAACCGCGGCGGAACAACAGGAAGAAGAAAGGCAAAGATGTGCTAGTCGTTGAGCAGTCCGCAACGGAGGTGGCGCCAAGAAAGCCAAAGCTGGTAGCTCCGGCAAGGAGATTGCCGCGCACCAACTTGCCAAGCCGTGGCGACGCCGACAAGGTGACGGCAGAATAAGCAATCTCGCAAGATCCACCGCACTAAGGGCCATGACCTCCAGAGCTGCAAGAAGGTCGAGCAGCTTGTCGAGCAACAAAAGGCTGAATATGAGCGACGCGGACAAGGAGAAGGCCTGTGAAGGTGCCGAGGAGCAAGAAGAAACGCCTGCCGAGGAGGACGCCAAGGCAAGGCCAAGCAGCGGCAAGGAGATGAGACCTCCCGCGCCGCGATAAGGATGAAGATGATGACGACGATGAAGATATGGATGATGACAAGACCGATGAGCAGGAGTTCCAAAGCCACAGAGGTCTTGTGCGTTGACGGCGGTGCTTCTCTGATACTTCACACCGCCAGCTCAAGCAAAGGATGCGGAAGTCAATGCGCAAAACCATCCGCCGAGTCACGCAAGCCTCTCGAATGGTCCAAGACGCCTATCATCTTTGATATTGAGGACCACCCGATCGCATAATCTGCGGTCGGGTGCTTGCCGATGTTGGTTTCACCGACTATCCGCAACCTCAAGGTCACTAAGATGTTAGTTGACGGCGGGCCGGGCTTGAACCTCGATCTCCTCCGCGGTACTCCGTAAACTCCGCATCCTCGATGGCGAAGCTCAAGAGACCGCACATTCCAAGGAATCAATCCGGAAGGAGCAAGTCGAAGGAAAGATCACGTTGCCGTGACATTTGGCAATGAAGTTGAACTTGAATCGAGAGGGTCACTTTTGACGTTGCGACTTTCCATTGCCTTACAATGGGATACTTGCGCCCAAAGACTCGCCAAATTCATGGCAGCTCTCACTATGCATACAACATGCTGAAGATGCCAGCCCGATAAGTGTCATCTCGTCCTCGGCGATAAGAAAGATGCTCTTATCTGCGCCGACAAGATTTACCGGGAAGCGAGCGGCCGCAACAGATCGCAAGTCACTTGCCGCTGAAGCTCTGGGCGCGAAGAAGACCAAGTCCGCAAGAGTTCTAATGCCCACTCCGGCAAGAGCACCTCTTCGGTGCTGCGCCACCGCCGAGGACGCACCATCGAGCTCCACCGCAAGTGTAAGAAGACAATGGCAGCTCCACCAGACCAAGAAGGTGTCCGCCAGGAGGATGGCACCGGTGGTACCTTTACCATCGCTGCCACTCTCGATCCTAAATAGGAAGGCGCGCTCGTTTTCTCTGGCGCGAACGCCGACGATTTGCATGGCAACCGCCCGACATCCCCGTGTTCCTAGGAAAGTAATCGAGCACCATCTTGCCGTCTGTCCTCATCGCGCGCCCGTCAAGCGTAAAGTCGAGCAAGGCGGTGGAGCGCCAAGAATTCATCGCAGAAGAAATCAAGAAATTGGAAGTAGCAGGCCTTGTCGAGGAGTGCTCCATCCACGTGGTTGGCCAATCTCTGTAGTCGTGCGCAAGGCAAACGGAAATGGAGGCTTTGTATCGACTTTACCGATGTCAATAAAGCTTGTCCCAAAGACCCATTTCCTTTGCCGCGCATTGACCAGATTGTTGACTCCACGGCCAGATGTGACTTGCTTTCATTTCTTGATGCATACTAAGGATACCATCAGATCTTCATGGCAGAAGAGGATGAGGAGAAGACCGCATTCATCACCCCATGTGGCACCCACTTGCTTGCACGGATGCCTTTCGTTTAAAGAATGCTGGTTCAACATTTGCAAGAGTAGTCCATGACGCTTTTGAGCCGCAAATACACGTAAATGTGGAAGCCTACATGGATGACATAGTGGTCAAGAGCAAGAACAAGGCGACTCGATTCAAGATTTAGACGAAACCTTTGCAAATCTGCGCAAGATCAACCTCAAGCTCAACCCCGAGAAGTGTGTGTTTGGAGTCCTCCGCAAGCTTCTCGGTTCTTCGTCTCAGCGAAATTGAAGCCAATCCCGACAAGATCAAGGCCATTGAGCAGATTGAAGCACCAAAGCGCCAAGGATGTACAAGACTTGCGGTTATGTAGCTGCTCTCGCTGGTTTATCTCTAGGTTCTGCTGAGGCGCTACCGCCATTTTCAAAATATTGAAAAGGCAGGTCCAATGAAATGGACTCCGAAGCGGAGGCTGCGCTGCAGACTTAAAGAGATACCTGCCCTCCACTCAATACTTGTCGCACCTAAGCCAAGAGAAGTTGCTGCTATATATAGCGGCAACCAATCAAGTGGTTAGTGCTGCGTTAGTAGCGGAGAGGGAGGCGGATGATGAGCCGGCAACCATGGCAGATGCATCTAGCGACAAGCAAGGGGCTTCACCGCAAGCTCTGGTCCCGACAAAGATGGATCTGCTGCAGACGCATGAGAAGATGCGTGAAAAGAATGGTGCAGCGCCAGTTTACTTTGTCGGCCTTCGCAGGGGCTAGGTCAAGGTACTCGGGTGTGCAGAAATTGCTTTCGGCCTTCTCATGGCCTCGAGAAAGCTGCGCCATTACTTCCAAGCACATGAGATCACGATCGTCACTGCTTTTCGTGAAGAGGATAACGCAAAATCCGGAAGCAATGTGCAGGATTGTCGAGTGGGCACTTGAACTGTCAAGCTTTGGCCTCAAGTTTGAGAGCACCTCAACAATCCAAAGCGTAGCATTGGCAGAGTTCATAGCAGAATGGACGCCAACACAAGATGAAGAAATTCCAAACGAGCATCCCGTCAAGGAAGCAAGCAAAGAGTGGTTGATGTACTTTGATGGTGCTTCTTCGCTGCAAGGCGCCGGAGGGCGTGCTACTTGTTGCACCCACCGGAGAGCACCTCAAGTACGTAGTCCGATGCACTTTCCCAAGGAGCAAGCAACGAACAATACCGCAGAGTATGAAGGTTTGCTTGCGGTCTCGAGATCGCAGCAGACCTTGGGATCAAGAAGCTCATTGTCGGGGTGACTCACAGCTTGTCGTCCGCCAAGTAAACAAGAGTTATCGAGTCCGCTGATGGAAGCTTATGTTGATGAAGTGAGAAAGCTAGAAGAGCACTTTGACGGCCTGGATGGAACATGTTCCAAGAGCTCGTAACGACATTGCCGATGGCCCGTCAAGTGTGCCAGACGGTTACTCGTGGAACCAGGATTTTGTGCTCAAACTGACTCAACCGTCTGTAACGCCATCAATCGGACAGAAGCAAGAGGAAGTTGATTTCGGTGACTATTTTCCGCAGAGTCCCCAAGCCGCCGCCAAGAAGGTCCTCAAGATCAACACTAACGGTGCCGAGGAGCAGTCGCTTCCCGCGAGCCCTAGGGTTTGTTCCGTTGAAGCAGACGCCCGACAAGCTTTGCTCCGCAAGCTTGCCGGGAACGCCAAGCTCGCGCTGAGCCGCAGGTTTCTCGCCAGAAAGCGGATGTTCCCGCAATGCAGAGATGTGCCTTTAGTCCTTGTTGTCGAGCCGCAAGCTCCAAAGATGGGCACAGCAGATTGTCCGCTTCCTTCGTGACAGAGAACTTCCTCAAGAGCAAGAAGAAGCGGAAAAAGTAGCCCGGCAGTCAAGTATGTACCAGCTTTGTCACAACACACCGCATGTAAGAAGACTCAACAGGTGAAATTGAAGTGTATTCACCGGGAAGACGGGCAAAAGCTGTTGGCAGAGATACATGGAGGCATATGTGGTCACCACATTGGCGCCAGAGCACTTGCCGCAAAGCGCTCCGCAAGGTTTCTTTTTGGCCGACAGCCTCGTGATGCAATCGCATAAGTAACCAAGTGTGAAGCGTGCGGTGGCCCATTCCAAGCGAGATACACCACCAGCTCAAGCTCTCCGAGACGATCCCTTTATCCTGCCATTTTCTGTCAGGGGTTCGACATCCTCGGCCCCTTTCCCGAAGTTGTCGGGGCTTTGAGTACTTGTACGCTGTAATCGACAAGTTCACAAAGTGGCCGGAAGTGGAAGCGTTGAGGAAGGTGACAGCACGATCGCAGATCAAGTTCTTCAGTCGATTGTTTGTCGCTTCGAATCCCTAACAGATCATCACCGACAACGGCACGCACCACGAGCCGCACCTTCATGCAAGACGCCCAAGATCTTGGCGCCAAGGTCCGCTTCGCTTCGCTTGCTCATCCGAGAAGTAACGGTCAAGCGGAGAGGGCGTAATGTGAAGTGCTGCGTGGCTCAAGACTAGACTTTGACAGTGCTGCACAAGTGCGGAAGGAACTCGATTGAGGAGCTGCTTGTGGTTCTTTGGTCGATCGTGACGACGCCAAATGGAGCCACCGCGGACACCTTTCGCTTCTAGTCTATGGAGCAGCAGGCAGTTCTCCCCACGGAACTCATATACGGGTCACCTCGAAGTGCTCTCTTATGATGAGCTCGAGCAAGAGCAGTTGCGACAAGATGGCGCTGCTCCTTGAGGAGGACCGCCTTCAGCCGCTATGACGAAGCTGCTCGATACCAAGCAAGCTTTTGCGCCGCTACCATAGCCGCAGTTAGTGCCGAAGTCTCGAGGAAGGCGACCTTTGTTCTTCGCGTGCGTTCAGTCCGCAAGAATTCCAACAAGTTGACGCCAAGGGAGGGCCTTACCGGGTTTAACGAGTCACTAGGCCTAGCGCTGTCGCCTTGAGACCGAAGATGGCATTCGGTGAGCAACTCCCCGAACATTGAGCATCTTCGTAAGTTTTACCCAGAGCGCGGTTGTTTAACCTGTTAAGCAACCACCTTTTGTACAAGTCTTGCCGATGTTTCATGTAATACTTTGTACAAAGCGGTAGAGACCCTGCGCATAAGTAAAGCTTAATGTGCTCCGCACATCTTGTCAATTTCATGCTTTCTACTTTATTTTTGCATGCATTATCCTGACACTTTGTGCAGCACCTACCCCGGTAGCAATAACGAGCATAAGGCTCCATATCTTTATTTTCTCTTCTTTCTCTTTCTCAAAGAAAGGAAGGTTCCTCGCCCACAAGTTTGCCGGGGAAAGGAGAAGATAATGGTGTGGACCAAGCGTCGCTCAAGGAAGTTTTGCCTTACCGAAGCAAGCGACAGAAAAGCTAAGTTGCTAAAATTTGAGCAATCAGTTTTAAAATTTTTAAGTTATCTTCCTCGAGCGACCGTGCTTTGTATGGAAAACCGTGTCTTGCTGGAGGAACCAACTCGTAGCTAGTTGCGCCCTTACTTTGTTTGAGTCCGCTCAACAACTTAAGTGAGCTGCGACTAGTTGCGACAAGGTTATTTATCGGAAGCGGCACCGCCGGCAGAGGTTGTCGACGTCCCTTTTCGGCCATCGCGGCCAGGTGCTGTCTTGAGCAAGTTCCCCGAAAAGCTAGGGAAAAACATACGAGAGGAAGGAATCAAGTAAAGGAAATAACATAGCAATCGCTATTCGAAATAGAATTATATTACAAGATAGCTTGTCGCAACTCTAACAGCATTGTTCTCATAACATGATCGGCAACAAGGAAAAGAGAAAACAGGCGGCCTCGATCTACGCGACGCCCTCAACCCACTTGATCCCGCTCACCCTTGTCCACAATGGGTGCGACAAAGGGTCTTGAGTGCTTCCACATCAGCTTCCGCGGCAAGGTCTTGAGGACGTTGGTGAGGTTGAGGCCTGGGTTGCGGAAGGCCACCTTCATCGCTGACTTTTGAAGAGCTCGCACAGATCCGGGCGCACACTGGCCGCCAGCTGCTTTGGGATCTCTTCCCGAGTCATTGGAGGGCCGTCGCCATCTTTGAAGAACAAGCTGAGTTTGGCGCTGGGTTGGAGGTGCTCATCGAGAGAATACCCGGATCCTCCATCCCTCAGCCTCCGCCAGCCTCCCCATCGGTGGCTGCGGCAACATCCACGAGACCCTCGGTCCAGTGCTCCATTCCTCCCTAAAAAGCATTACTTCAATAAGAAGACTGCGAGCAGCGCCTCGTCTTGATCTTCTCCTTCAAGGCCACCTCCTCTCCCCGCGCCGGGCCCAAAGTATCGAGTCAAGGTGGTCGCTTTCAACTCAAGATCTGCATTGGAGTCCTTGGCGGCGCTTAAGCTCCTTGCTCCTCTCGGCGAGACGACCCGCAGCTTCGCCAAGAGTGTAGGCGTCCTTCGGCCACGCTTGAGTGCAAGCAAGCCTCGGCCACCTTGAGATTGGCCTCCCACCAAGGCCACCTTCGCCTCCAATCCTTCTTGGCGGCTCTCACTGCAAGCAACATCCTGCTTCCTTGAGAGCTCATGAATCTTGCTCGCCAAGGTTCCTCCTCGTGGCTGGCAAAGGAAAAACCTTTCCAAAAGGCCAAAAGGCCCTAAGGAAGTTTCGGCAGAAGGATTTTTCTTCACCCTTTCTCAAAAGGAAGGGCCAGCCTGGGCCGTTTGTCCCGGGCCTTCCCTTGGCCGGAGAAGCTCCTTGGGAGGCCCCCGGGCCTCCCTCGGGTTTCGAATGGCTTTGGCCCCGCCTTCGTGACGCGCTCCTCACAAACCAACCAATTTGTTGCAAAGGAAAGAAGCCCCAGCACCGCCTTCCTCCTCCACTTTCCTGGGGCCGCTTGGGGGGCCCTTTTAGGAAAGGGGCGGTCCCAAAGGTTTTCTTCTTGCGCCCCTTGGCTCATGTGGGTTATCCCTCGGCCGAAAATACCGGCCGGGTTTCTTTGAGCTCCGGGCCAAAGGCCCAAAAGGGAATGGGTTCCAGAGGGGCAAATTCCCGGGCCCCCGATAAAGCCAAAATTTGGGGCTACAAGGTTTCAAAGGGAATCTTACCCTTCTTCTTCCTTCGTGGAGCGGCGCAGGTCCCGCCGGGCACCTGGATCGCCGGGCAGGATGGTTCCCTGGCCGGGGGAAAGCAAAGAAATTCCAAAAGGCCGGCCCGGGTTTTAAGGGAGGTTCCCTGGAATCGCTTGCCAACCCCGGGGGGCGCCGCTTGGGTCCTGCCCTGGCCCCTTTCCCAAATTTCCCCCGGAGGAACGCCTTCTTGGGGAATCCTCCTTGGGCGGTGGTTCGGGGAGGAGGGAGGGCCCGATCCCGGAGGTTCCGCCCACCCCCTGGTTCGGACCCCAGCCGGCCTCGAAAGTTTTCCCTCGCCGCAAAGGGTTCCGGCCGGCAAGGGGTTTTGGCCGCCCTTGTTGCCTTGGGTTCCATTGGGAAAATCCCAACCTTGGCTTCACGACTGGCCAACCGCCCAAAGGTGGGCGGGGCAAAGATCTCATCAAAAATTGGGCAAAGTGCGCTTATTTCCTTCTTCCTCCATTGGCGGACCGCAAACCAGCTCAATTAAAGGGAATTCCCCGCACCAAGCCGTGCGGTTTTCCGGAAGGTTGGGGCAACCAGAATCCCGCTCAAATTTGGCCGGTGGGGTCAAGCGAGGGTTGGTTGGGCCCACCCCGAAGACGCCTTTCGGGAACCTAACACTTGGTTGAAGGTGGGGGAACCGTTCCAAGACCCACGCCCGGGCCCCGACCAAAGAAGTTGAAAGTTTGGGTCCCCGGCCGCAAGGCTTCTGTTCCCCCAGGGAATCCAACCCCAGGCGGCTCCCCCTTTCCAATGGGGCGGCAAGAAATTCGCGGGCCAAGGCCCTCCAAGGGGGCCCCAAGCCCCAGGCCCGCCAAAGGAATCCCGGCACCAAGCCTTGCGTTTCCGGGCCACGCCGAACGCGCCGGCCAGACGGTGGGTTTGGCGGGGGTTAAACGGCGGCCCTCGCAAATCCAAAACTTCGGGTTCGGCCTTCCATTCCCCATTTCGCATCCCCTCCAAGAATTAAGTTTCCCGGCCGGCCTTCTGAATCCAACCGATTCCAACCCAAAGGGCTCCTCCTCCCCCGGGGGGCCCAAAAGAAAATTGGCGAAGGACCTACGGAAGTTTCCGGCAAAGCCCGAGGCGAAATCCTGGTGTAACCGCCTTGGGTGGGGAGGCGCCCAATGTTCCGCCGATATGGGTTTAACCGAGAAAGGGCGGCCCGCAAAAGAACCGGCCGAAATTTCCCATTCCGGAGCCCCCCCGGTAAAGTTCCTTCGCCGGCCGGATCCGCCCCCCCGGGGCCCCCAACCGGGTAAAGAAGGGTAAAGGAAGTACCTTGATTTCCAAAGCGGGAAAAGAGGGGGAAGGATTGGGGTTTTGAAGGCCAAGAGGCCGCCCGATTTCAAGATTCCCTTTGGGGCCGGAGCCCCATTGGCGGCTGGGGGGAATTCGAGTGGGGGAGCCGGGAGATTTGGGCGGAGCGCCCTGCCTCCGCCCTTTGGGAAGAAGGGGAACCGGATTTTTGGCCGGGCGAACCGAGGGGGAAGTTGCTTCCCGCTTTTAAAGGGGAAAGGGGCGGGCCCGCTTCTTCCGAAAAGCCACCCGACTTCCCCGTCCGGCTTTCTTGACCTGGCCGGGTGGTGGGGGCTTTGTGGGTCCTGGCAGGAATACGGCCGTTTTAAACCTTCGGGGAAGGGGCGGCGGGTTTTTTTGGTCCCGAACAAATCGGATGGGGTGCCTAAGGCCCCTCTTTTAAAGAGGGGAAGATCCCCGTTCCTTTCCGGTTGAAGAAACCAGGCAACTTGTCCGAAGAATTAAGGCCCGCCGGGAGGGCTTGGGGGTCCGTAATGAATAACCTTGAATTTCCCCTTTGGGTAACCAATTTTGCCTTTTTTCCCGCCCAAAAACCCCCGGGTGGTTGGGGGTTTTTCTCCTTTTCAATTTGGGTCCCGTTCCCTGAATTTTATATTAGGCATCATGGCAAGTTTGCAAGGTGTTCCGGCCTCAAGGCCCCGAAGGGAATTTTTCCCGGCTGTCCCCGGCTTTCCAATTTGAACTCCTTTCCCCGGGGCCCTTTTAGTTTTCCGTGGGGGTTTTTCCCTCCTTTTGGCCATTTTGTCCTATGGCTTTATAACACCCAGCCACCGGTTTCAAGTTTCGGTCATTTGGAGCTTTTCCGTTTGGTTTTCCAACCGGAACCCTATTTCCCGGCCCTTTTTTTTCCAGCCCAAAACCCCTTCCAAAACCAGGGCCCAATAACCCCAAGCCACCTCCAAGTTTCCGGGTCATTTGATCTGGGGAAACCTAACCTAATTTAACCTCCTAAAGGCCCTCTTTTTTACCCAAACCCTTCCCAAAAACCCCAATAACCCTCTAAACCCTAAATGCCTCCCGCCGGACACGTCCAAAATACAATCCGGCCTCCTACCCATGCCATTTGAAACCCCGAAACTACCCCTCTTCCAAATCTGCTTCCTACCCGGCCCGGCCACCCGGCCACCACAACCCCCATACCTCACCACAAGGCCCGGGCCCCCACCCGGCCGCCCCCCAGGGTCTCGGGCTGGGGCCCTCCCCGGCCTCCGGCCCCTCCCCCCCTCCTCCGGGGCCGGGCCCTTCCTCCCCGGGCCCCCAACCTTCTGGCCCCGCCCCTGGCCGCCTCCACCCAAGCCCCTTCCTCCCCCCTCTTCCCCGAAGGCCTGTCCTGGGCCCCGCCCCCTCGGCTCCCGCCACCTCCTTCTCCTTTTTCCACAATCAGGTTTGTTAATTTCGGAAATTCAAATTGCCTTTTCCTTTTTCCCAATCCCAGATCCATTTTTCGCGTAATATTCAAATGTTTCGTCTGAAGAGTAGGTCTTTATTCCATTGCATCATTTTCATTTGAGCTCATCTTGATGCCCGAAATGCTGTTGGAAGAGTGCATGGTGCTGATAGTTTCTGATTTTTATCAGGAGTTGCACTTTTGTTATTTTTGCTATGATTAATATGTGCAACCCTATGGAATTTGATTCCTACATGAGTTTTTAAAATGCCATTCACCTTTCCAGTGGTATATGCCATGTATTTTTGTGATCTATGTGGTGACTAGCAAATGCAAAGTAGGTGTCCCAATGTTGTTGATTTCAGCCCTGTTTTAGCTGTTTTGATGCCATGTTTGCTTGATGATACCGAGAGAATCATATTTTGAGATACTTCATTAAGGGTGTTTTGTAAAGCATGACTTGCTCTATCCATCCATGCCTTTGTTTGCAATTATGGGATGCCATAGCTTGAGTCAATCGAGCTCTACTTTTGCTACCAAATGTTTCCTGGCAGATTGTATACTGTTATTCAATTTTGCCAAGCTTGTTGTGGTTGATCCATATATGCTATGTTATTGTTCTTGCCATGTATGTCTTCTATGTCATGTCTTCTTGATGTATGTATGCTTAGTTTATCATTTGAGGCTCTGTAGTGAGTGCATTGAGCTTGTTAACATGCCATCTCGTTATCAGTTTTGACATGTCAAGTTGTTGAATCTGTTAACAAGACTTTCAATATTGACATGGGTGTTACTATATTTTCTAGTCCTTTTGGCTTATGGTCAGTAAGGGATTTTTGTAAAGGCTTTGAGTAGATTCATGCCATGCCATGTTTTGCTATTTTAAGTTCCTGTAGCATGTAGTTTTGATGCTCTGAACATTGCAACCTGTTACTGTTTTTGCCATGTCCAGCCTGTTACTTTGAGCACTTTTGCCATGCTTGTTTGAACCTGTTATGATGTGAACTAGCCGTAGCTCAGTGCTCATCTTTTGTCGAGCATCATGTGTAGTTCACTGCCATGTGCTTTTTGTTACGTTTGGGTGCAGTAGCTTAATTAATTGTTGCTTGCAAAGTGGCATCATGCTTTAATGGCAGATTTGCCCAATTCTTGTTTTGCTTGCCATTTGCAAACCGGCATCCGTTCCGGTGATCTTTATATCGATTTCAACCGAAATCATCTCATCTTTCCAGTGGCATGTTGGTTTGCCAAGTTGATGCCTGGTTCATCATTTCCCCGGGAGGTCATACCATTGCATATCTATCTCGCATATCATGTCATGTTTTGCATCATGTTGTTGTGCATTGCAACCGTGATTTATTGTGGTTCCTTTGTTTGTTTGTTGCTTTGGGTAGAGTCGGGAGACGAAGTCGTGAACGAGGAGCCTGTTGAGAACGCCGAGGATCAAGCCGACAACTCGGAACATTGCGGCAAGATGACCATACCTCAAATCACTTCTATCTTTGCTATGCTAGGCCGTTTCTTTTGCTATGCCTATGCTACGATGCCTACCACTTGTTATATCATGCCCCCATAATTGCCATGTCAAACCTCTAACCATCCTTTCCTAGCAAACCGTTGATTGGCTATGTTACCGCTTGCTCAGCCCTCTTATAGGCCTAGTTGCGTGAAGATGAAGTTTGTTCCTTGTTGGAACATGGAGATGTTGTTCCTTTTGAACATGTTTACTTGTTGGGGATATCACAAATATATCTGCTATAATTAATACATCTATATACTTGGTAAAGGGTGGAAGGCCCCATGCCCCGGTGTTTTGTTCCACTCTTGCCACCCTAGTTTCCATTATACCGTGTTATGTTCCTTGATTTTTCCTTCCTTACCGGTTGGGTGATTTATGGGACCCCTTGACAGTTCGCTTTGAATAAGACTTTTCCAAGAAGGCCCAACATTGGTTTTACCATTTGCCACCTGCCTTTTTTCCCGGGTTCGCAGACCGAGGGTCATTTTATTTTAACCCCCGGGCCGTTCCTTCGGTGTTGGTCCAAACTGTCGCCCACTGCCAACCCTGGGCAATCGGGTTGGCCTCCTAAGCTTGGACGATCCGGTGCCCGAGACCGAGATATGTGCAGCCCTATCGGGATTTGTCGGCACATCCCGGCTTTTGTGGCTTGTTTTATTGCTGCCGAAATGTCTTGTAGTCCGGATTCGAGATTGATCGGGCCTTCCGGTAGAAGGAATATCCTTCGGACCGTGAGAGCTTATAATGGGCTGTTGGGACACCGCGGGTAATATCTTTCAAAGCCGGTCTCCTTATGAGGCGATGGGAATTTGTTAATGTCCCGGTTGTAGAAACCAAAGTTAACCTCAAATAAAATACACATCAATCGGTGTAACTGGGATGGTCTCTTCTCGGAGTCCGGGAAGTGAACACGGTGTTGGAGTTATGTCCGGCGTAAGTAGTTCAGGATCACTTCTTGATCACTACTAGTTTCACGATCCCTTTTGCTTCTTTCGCCTCTTTTGGGTAGCCACCATATATGCTAGTCGCTTGCAGCTCCACTTTACTACCTTCCTTCCTATTAAGCTTAAATAGTCTTGATCTCGGTGTGAGATTGTGAGTCCCCTTGACTCAGTGATACTTCCAAACACAGGGTGTTCCGATGAGGCCAAGGGTGATTCCACCGAGCTCAATGGGAGTTCGACGAGGAACGTGGTCGATTATGTGTCGTTTCCGATGATCAAGAGGGTGCCCGCTTGGGACGATTCGGGGATCTGTGTTAGCATTGGGGTATCTTCTTTATTTTGGTTCCAGAGTCGGACCTTGAGTGTACTTAATGATGGATGTTTAATTTATGTACTGTGGGATGGCATTGTAAGCCAACTATGTACCTTTCCCTTAATTATTACATGGGTTGTGTGAAGATTACCTCACTTATACATTGCTTTCAATGCGGTTATGCCTCTAAGTCGGGCTCGACACGGGGAGATATAGCCGCATCGGGGCGTTATGTTGGTAATCGAGCCTCCCCACTTAGGAGCCCCCTACTTGTTGTTTTCCGACGTTGTTGAGTCTAGAATGGAAAATGTTTTGAGTCTTTAGGAATTTATATATCAGAGTAGGAATTTTTTTACTTCCCAAATTCTTTCATTTTCCGGGTGAGGTATCCCGACGGAGTTTTGACTTTTCTTCTCAAATTTCACTAAAAATTTTTTTAGGATCACGGGTATCTTGGAATCGTTCGATGGTTTTGTGACGGAACATTGTTCTTGGTCCTCGACATTTAGGGGTTGTGGCGTTGTCCCGGGAGTTGAGCTCCGAGGTGTTGTCGCCACAATTTTATCGCTGCAGTTCGAATACCTGAGTTTTGCCACATCAAATCTTTTTGTGCGTTGTTGGTGAGATAACCCCGATAGCCCAAAGATCGGGCGAAAAGGGAGTATTGCCATGACTTGATAACGGATGTTTTTCAAGGTCGAGGAACATTTGGGATTTCTTTTTGTTGACGGATGGATACCCGGATCTAGGTATTGTTAGTTTGGGTGATATATTTTGTGTCCCTCGTATCCCCAACACCGACAAACCGAAAGTTTCGGGAGTTTATAGGTGGGAATTCAGTAGCCAGGATATTCTTTCCGGGATGTATGATTTGAGATTGGGGTTCAACGTCAGTGGTCCGCCCATTCACTTCGAAAAGGGTCGCGGACGCCTTAAAGAATCCTTGGCTATGCTGATTCGGGACGCCTTGTTAGTCATTCGTGACGCCCGCTATACGTCGGTTCCGTGGGCCCCACCACTAACACTTTGAGCTAAATTCTATCATTGTTTGTTCCGGCCATTCTAGAAGCCAATCTTTGTTTTCAATTGTGATATTCGATTTGTTTCTAAGACGATGTTGTTTCCATATCTTTATCTAAGTGGCTTCTCACCTTAATTGGATGTGTGATGATTAACTTTGAATTCATTCGCTCATTCTTGTTCAATGTTTATTGTGAAGACTATATGTTGCAATTTCTATCCGTTGATTCTACTTATCATTTTGTCATCAAAGGACTAACGGATGTCACCTCTTCAGGATGGCTCCGCCAACACGCCCTAATCCGGATCGCAATGATGGGGATCAATAATCCTCCACCTCCACCTCCACCTCCGCCTCCGGAGGCCTCGGGCTATCATGGCAGCCACCAAATGCCAATGCTCGATGATTTTGCAGCTCTTGCAAGAACGATCAAAGGCAATCAAGGCAATCAAGGCAATCAAGGTCAAGGCAACCAATCAGCCACACTTTGCTACTTCCTCCGGGCCGCTAATCACCTTTCCTTTCTTGTTGAGGCAACAGACCCGATGATTGGTTAGTGGACATCTAAGCATTTTGAATGTAAAATGTCGCCCGAGGACTTTGTCAAGTTTGCATCGTTTCAACTCAAGGATCAAGTTCCGAGTGGTTCCAGAATACAAAGATTCCGGAGGTCGTTTTACCGGGATGAGTTCCGCCGTGATTTCCGAGCTCATCACATTCAAGAGGTTGTTGAGAGCAAGCGTGAGGAGTTCCGCAATCTCAAGAGGCACCATGTCCCTATCAATACAATATCCGCCGGGCTCGCTGCTTTGCTAAGCAAGATGTACCGATGAAAGGAGTATGATCTATCCCCGAGGTGGTCCAGAGAAGGATCTGCAATTACCTCTTGTGCTGTTTGAGCGGATAAGTATGATGATTTCTACAACATGGCCTCAAGCAAGAAGCGCAACTCAAATGCGAGGCTTCAAAAGAGAATCAGGATTGCGGGTTCCCCT
This sequence comes from Aegilops longissima, assembly GCA_021605205.1. Lineage (NCBI taxonomy): Eukaryota > Viridiplantae > Streptophyta > Magnoliopsida > Poales > Poaceae > Aegilops > Aegilops longissima. The sequence continues at coordinate 496,000,275 of CM038676.1, forward strand.
TCTTCCTCTCAAGTGGCAGCAAGCAGAAGGTTTTACCCTCCTTCCGCTCCGCCACCTTACCAAAGAAGAACTCAGGTGGCCGGGATCTTCCCACCCACCCAACCCAAGCTATCGTAAAAGTCTAATTTCAAGTCCAAGGTCAAGTGCCTTACCACCGTCTCTTTCTCGAGGTCACTTGCAACAAGTGTCGCAGAATACTATGGCAAGGCCAACCGAGGCGCCCGCCTCCTCCTCCCGTGAAATCTTCCAGCAATGCAAAGGTCAAGCATAATCCAAAGTATGCCAAGGTCAATATGATGAATGCAGCCTCGCAAGGATTTCCGATGTGTAATGGGTAATCTTCTTGTTAATGATATTCCCAAAAGTTCTTTGACAGGGCATCGCTTAGTTTCATCTCAAACCATTTGCATCTAAGCATGATTTGTCTTTTCCAAGTTTTGCCAAGACCATTAGCGTTGTCTCTCCGGAAATGCATGAATGCAAGCTACATGGTTCCGGATGTTTCTATCAAGATGGGCGATTATAGATTTTTTCTAAACCAATTGTTCCTTGGTGACCGGATATTGATCTTATTCTAATGGACTGGCTTTATCAAGACAAAGCTCAGCTTGATTGTGCTGCTGTGGAAATTCAATTGACTCATTCTTCTAATGATGTGATCATCTATGCCTCTCGTGATGAAACCATTCGGTTGTTTTCTCTCAATGAGAAGGGCAATTGAATGCCATCTCTCGATTCCTCGTTTGTGAGTACCAAGATGTCTTTCCGAAGAGCTTCCGGTATGCCTCCCTATCGGGCTTGAGTTCGTTATCGATCTTGAGCCCCAATCAACCCGCTTTTGCCGCCCCAAAGCTTGGACCCATGAGCTGGAAGGAATTGAAGAAACTCGATGAACAAGAGCTCTGGTTTGATCGACCGAGTTCATCTCCTTGGGGTTGTGGTGTTCTTTTTGTCCGGAAGAAGGATGGCACGGACCGATTTTGGCCGACACGGCCCATTGAATAAGAAGACAATCAAGAACAAAAATCCATTCCCAACTAATGGTTTTCAAGAACCAAAGGTTCAAACAAGTTTGGTTCTTAAGTTATTCAGTTTGGGGTAATTCCTCCAAATTTCCGATTGTGAACCAAATTAATTCCCAAACCAAAGAATTCGTCTTTGGTTTCTTATGAATATTTTGGTCTTTCCGTGAAGGTCCTCCAAACCTTTCTTGGTGTGAAACTTCAAATTCCAATTCCTTCAACCAAATTGAATTTGGCTTTGGTCTTTATCTTGGTATATTTTTCCCCAAGGGAATGGGATCCCAAATGCCCAATTTTGAATTGGGTCCTGAAAGTCAAGGTTCCAATTTCTTGGCTTAAGTTTTCCAAATTTGGAATTTCTTGGTTGAAAGTCTTTAATCCTTGGTAATATTCTCTTCCGGGTATTGCTTTAATCCCCAAAGGGGAAATTGTCAATTGGGAACCCTCCCGATTGAAATCCAAGCCTTTTTTCTTGAAGCTTTTCAAGGTTCGGTTGGTTTTCCAAGAGAAAAGTTTTTAACCTTCCCGTTAAGCCCAAGGAAGAATTCCCCCTCCCGAGTTGGCGGCCTGCTTTTCAAAACCCTTTAAAGGAAATACACAGTCCCGGCTCGCTTCCTCCCCAATAATCCAACCTTAAATGAAAGGTTCCCGATTGGTTCTCCCAAAGGTCTTGCGTGTTTAAGCAAGGAAAGAGAGTTTTCCTTAACCCTTTCGCCGGCCTTGAACTTTCCAACGAAAAGGTTTCCCCAACTTTCTTGAATTCATTGTTCTCCATTTGGGATTAATTGGAGGCCAACTTCTTGGTTGGGAAGGAAAGTGGAAACCGGGATCACAAGGGTTTCCAAGTACAATCCCTTTATCAAAGCCCAACCTCAACCTTGTGGTTCCAAGGGTGAATTGGAAATTCAAGAACAACCCAAGTTTATATTCTCCGGGTAAAGTTAATGTCAAGCAGCTTTTTGAAGCAGAAAGCTTAATTCGGAATAGGTTAATTCCTAAAGCCCCAAACCGGGTCTCCTTAATTTCTTTCCGAAGGAATTTTCAATTGTCCTTCAAGGCTTTTTCCAAACCCTTAGTATCTTCTTTGGAAGACAAGTTCTGGGCTCAATTTTCTTCCATTAAAGAAATAAACCGGTTATGACAACATTTCCGTAAAGTCTTCCTTTGAGGACAAAGTGTTTCTTTGGGCCGGATTTTTCCTAAGGGTTTTGGGAAATTCTTTTAAAGGCCCACCAAATTCGTTTCTAACCTTTCCATCCTAAAACAAGTGGCCAATGACCTTAACAAATTCTTTATTTGGTTGGACTTCGAATGAAGGGGAAATTGCTTCCAATTTTCCTAAAAAGTTGGATTCCGGCAAGGATTGAAATTTCCACCAAAGGCCGTTCCTTCAACCTTTGGCCAATTCCTTGGAAGTTTGATCACAAAGAAAATGGAATTCATTCTTGGTCCAAAGCAAGCGGGAAAGAGCTATTTGTTGTCATTGAAAGGCTTTAAAGGGCCATTTTCCCTTCCAATAAAGGAATTCCTCATCGGAAGCTTGCCTTGTGGGCCTTTAAACCTTGGGAAAGGGCTCCTTCAACGGTTATTCCCTTTCAAAGGATTTTTCACTGCCGGGCAAGCAATCTTTCCCAAGTTTTGGGATTCCTTTTCAAGGATTGGGCCCAAAAGATTCTTTCAAAGACCCGCTTTCCATTCCTTAAAAAGGGCCAAGTGAACAAGAATCAAATTCGAAAAGTGGTTTGGTCCAATTTTCCAGAAGGGAAGGTTGGGTCCCTTCCTTATTCCGAAGTTCTTCCCTTAACAACAACCTTTTAAGGGGAGTTTGAACCCCAATTAAATTTCCTATTTGGCTAAATTTGCCATTTTCCAATTGGTAATGAACCCCCTTTGGGCCCAATTTGATTTGTCCACGTATGCAAAAATGTCCAATCATTGTGAGAATTTCAAACCGGTTCGCCCGTTGAGCATTTTTCCCGTTGTCCTTTTGAAATCCGGAACCTTCTCCCCGGCTCCCTTTCTTTCCAATTAAACCCTCGGGCCGGGTTTTCAAAGGGCTTGCCCAGAACCGGGGTCCTTTGGTCATTTGGGAAAGGGCCGTTTGGCCTCCAACGGTTAACCCAACTTTGCAAAGGCCTTTTTAAGTTCCAGCCCAAACCCTTCAAAAAGAATAACCCACTAATCAACTCTCCGGTTGACCTTCAAAAAACCTCTTTATCTTAGCCCCTTGCCTATTTTAAGAAACCCCGAAGGAATCCCTTTCCCAAACCCAAAGTAAGTGGACACCTTCCGCCAAAGGCCACCGGGACGAGATCCCCCGCCTCATATCCGGAGTTTCCCGACCCGGCCCAACCCCTTTGTGGGTGGGGAGGTTGGGGTCCCCCGGGCCCCTTTTGGGCTCCCGCCTTGGCCTTTCGGCCGGTTTCCTCCGGGGGGTTTTCCATTTCATGCAGATTTGCGCCAATCTTGTTTTGCTTGCCATTTGCAAACCGTGCATCCGTTTCCGGTGATCTTTATATCGATTTCAGCGAAATCATCTCATCTTTCAGTGGCATGCTGGGTTTGCCAAGTTGATGCCTGGTTCATCATTTACCTTCGGGCGCTTTTACGCATTGCATATCGCATCTCGCATATCATGTCATGTTTTGCATCATGTTAGTTGTGCATTGCACCGTGGTTTATTGTGGTTCCTTTGTTTGTGTTGTTGCTTTGGGTAGAGTCGGGAGACGAGTACGTGAACGAGGAGCCTGTTGAGAACGTTTTCGAGGATCAAGCTTTCGACAACTCTGGGAACATTGCAGGCAAGATGACCATACCCTCGAAATCACTTCTATCTTTGCTATGCTAGTTGCTCGCTCTTTTGCTATGCCTATGCTACGATGCCTACCACTTGTTATATCATGCCTCCCACATTGCCATGTCAAACCTCTAACCATCCTTTCCTAGCAAACCGTTGATTGGCTATGTTACCGCTTTGCTCAGCCCTCTTATAGCGTTGCTAGTTGCAGGTGAAGATGAAGTTTGTTCCTTGTTGGGACATGGAGATGTTGTTCCTTTTTGGAACATGTTTACTTGTTGGGGATATCACAATATATATCTGCTATAATTAATACATCTATATACTTGGTAAAGGGTGGAAGGCTCGGCCTTATGCACAGTGTTTTGTTCCTCTTGCCACCCTAGTTTCCGTCATACCGGTGTTATGTTCCTTGATTTTGCGTTCCTTACACGGTTGGGTGATTTATGGGACCCCCTTGACAGTTCGCTTTGAATAAGACTTTTCCAGCAAGGCCCAACATTGGTTTTACCATTTGCCACCTAAGCCTTTTTCCTTGGGTTCTCGAGACTCAAGGGTCATCTTTATTTTAACCCGGGCGATGCTCCTTGAGTGTTGGTCCAAACTGTCACCACCGGTGACCACCGTGGGCAACTCTGGGTTGGCCTACCGAAGCTTGGGCGATCCGGTGTGCCACGAGACGAGATATGTGCAGCTCCTATCAGGTTTGTCGGCACATCCGGTGCGGCTTTGCTGGACTTGTTTATTGCTGCCGAGATGTCTTGTAGTCCGGGATTCGAGATTGATCGGGCCTTCCGGTAGAAGGAATATCCTTCGTTGACCGTGAGAGCTTATAATGGGCTAAGTTGGGACACCCTGCAGGTAATATCTTTCAAAGCCGTGCCCCGAGTTATGAGGCAGATGGGAATTTGTTAATGTCGGTTGTAGAAAACCTAAAGTTGACCTCAAATAATAATACATCAACGGCAAGTGTGTAACCGTGATGGTCTCTTCTCGGCGAGTCCGGGAAGTGAACACTGATGTTGGAGTTATGTCGGCGTAAGTAGTTCAGGATCACTTCTTGATCACTACTAGTTTCACGACGGCGCTTTGCTTCTCTTCTCGCTCTCTTTGCGAAGTAGCCACCATATATGCTAGTAAACTTGCTGCAGCTCCACTTTACTACTCAGTCCTTCCTATTAGCTTAAATAGTCTTGATCTCGGGTGTGAGATTGCTGAGTCCCGTGACTCACAGATACTTCAAACACAGTTGCGAGGTTCCGATGAGGCGGTGCGGTGATTCCACCGAGCTCAAGTGGGAGTTCGACGAGAGCGTGGTCGTTACTATGTGTCGTTTCGGATGATCGATGGCGGTGCCCGGTTGGGACGATTCGGGGATCTGTGTTAGCATGTGGGGTATCTTCTTTATTTTGGTTCCGTATTCGGACCTTGAGTGTACTCAATGATGTATGTTTAACTATGTGCTGTGTGGCGTGGCGATTGTAAGCCAACTATGTACCTTTCCTTAATTATTACATGGGTTGTGTGAAGATTACCTCACTTGCGACATTGCTTTCAATGCGGTTATGCCTCTAAGTCGTGCCTCGACACGTGGGAGATATAACCGCATCGGAAATGGTCTGATGGCTCCTTTGGAGCCATTCGAGAACAAAGTATTCAAGCCAAGGAGATAAAGCCCGGCAAGAGGAGCTTGCGGGAAGGCCAACAAGGCATCTCAAGGAACTTGCCGCGACGCTGCCAGCGTCCGGCGAGGCCGATGGCGACAAGCTTCCGGACGCGACAAGACAACGATCGCGGCAAAGCGCTTGCGCGGCAGCATTTCCACTGTGCCAGCGCTCGGCACATCCACCAGCGTGTCGCCATACAGGACCTTTCGGTAGCTGGCGTGGCAGAAGGCTGTCTTGACGGTGCGATCTTGGTGGCAAGCGGCGCCGACAAGATTGCCATCGTGGCAGCGGTGGCGCCCACAGCAGTCCCTGTTTGCCTTTGTTTGGGCGGCGTGACGGGCATTTAATGCCTTTGTCCCCTGCCGTCGGGGTTAGGTATGGTACCTTTGTACAAGTAGTTGTACCAACGCTTCCTTTTTCCATTTTTACCCTTGTCTACGTTGCCACCTGTCGGAGACCCCTTGAGCATATAAAAGGAGGCCCATGCGCAACATAGAGGGGGTTCGAAACCAGAAAACATTCACGCTAGGTCTCGTTAGGAGCTGGTGTATACTGTAGAACTCAGCGCTCCCAAGCAAGAACTCAATACACTCAGACATGCATCAGTAGGAGTGTTATCTCTCCGGAGAGCTCCGAAGCTGGGTAAACTGCTCGTGTGCTTCGCCTCGATCTGCTCTTTGTGCGGTCTCCGCCCCCCGCCGAACCAAAAGGGGCTCGGTACGCCGGTCCCATAGGTGTTCGTGGATCAGCTTCCCTGACAGATATGTAGATATCCTCCCATTGTAACCAACTCTGTGTAACCCTAGCCCTCTCCTGTGTCTATATAAACCAGAGGGTTTTAGTCCGTAGGACGAACAACAATCATACCATAGGCTAGCTTCTAGGGTTTAGCCTCTCTGATCTCGTGGTAGATCTACTCTTGTACTACCCATATCATCAATATTAATTAAGCAGGAGTAGGGTATTACCTCCATCGAGAGGGCCCGAACCTGGTAAAAACATCGTGTCCCTTGTCTCTGTTACCATCCGCCTAGGCCTTGATTCGGGACCCCCTACCCGAGATCCGCCGGTTTTGACACCGACAGCAGCCACCAGGACAAGGAAGAAGAGAACCTCAGATTCTAAGGATGAGGATTATGTGGCTATTGAGGATGAAGCCACTTCAAGGAAAAAGGTGCTGAAAAAGGAATATGGCATGGCTGCTTTAAGTAAGCCAGACCGAAAACAAAGGCTCAAGCAAGAAGAATGCCAATGTCAAAGCCAAGGAAAGTTGCCACAGGTGAAACTATGAAGTTCACCATTGAATCTGAAGAAGAGGGCGCCGGTGAGGACAAAAAAGAAGAGAGCAAGAACCACTACTGCGGAGTTCTTGGCAAGCCCTCAATGAAGAGATTACTCAAGGAGAAGAGGAAGAAGAAGGATGCTGCACCATCACCCAAAGCTCGAAGCTTATGGGAGATGCAATCAGAATCGGGGCTGCTCCATCTAAGCCCAAGTCGGCTCCCAAAGCTCCAGCTCAAAAGTCTGCACCCAAGAGAAGCACCAGGAACATCCCTGCTGAGGAGAAGAACAAGGCCCCAGTGCCTCAAGTTGAAGAAGAAGAAGATGAAGCCCAAGTGCTAAGGAAGCTCAAGCCCAAGATCCCTGACCACAATAATGCACATCCTGTTGCAGAAAATATGAAGATCATGAAGGATTTAGGACTAAGATTGTGGAGACAGTCTGATCCATATGCTGTCAGGAAGAGAACTGATGTTGATTACAGGTTCCACACAAAGGAACAAGAAGACTTTTATGAGACTATCCTGCTTGACAAGAAGCCCATAGTGTGTGACATGAGATGGGTTGATTGGGAATACATCAAGGAGAATGAAGATCACTTCCCATGAGTTTATGACAGCTTCAAATCATGTGGAGTTGATAAATTTGTGGCTCAGAAGCTCACCAAGTGGAATGATGAGCTGATCATGCAGTTTTACTCCACTGCTCACTTCTACCCAGATGGGAAGATCATTTGGATGGCAGAAGGTACTAGGTACCAATCCTCTGTGGAAGAATGGGCTCAGTTGTTCAATGCCCCAGAAGAACATGAGGATGACTTGGATGTCTATGCCAAGAAGAAGAAGGATCACAACTCAATGGCACACATGTACAAGGAGATTCCTGATGCAGACCCGGAGACTCATCAATTTGGTTACTCAAAGCACTTCCTGCCAGGCCTGCCTACAATCAATTGGATTCTAAGGCACAAATTGCTACCAAAATCAGGAGATCACAGAATGATCAGAGGACATTCCATCAACTTGCTGCATATATTTGATGTTCCTCAAAAGTTCAAAGTCATGAGTCTCATTGTGGAAACAATCAAGAGGACAACTGCAGATCAGAAGAGATCTTGTGGGTATGCCCCACAAATTCAGGAGCTCATCAACTCCAAGATGGGCATAGGCAGATATCTATTGGACTAAGAGAATTTACCCCTCGGGACAGACTTTGAGGACAACATCTTTGTCATGGTGAGGAAGATCCATCATCGGTGCAAGCACATGAGAAGACGACGAGAAGGCAAGAGGCGAGAAAGCTGCAAAGATGCCAACTCTTGAAGAAGCATCTCAAGTGTTCTTGAAGAGTAAGCAAGAGCAGCTTGCATATCTTATCCAATCCACCTTGAGGATTAAGAAGGCCTTGGCTACCCTGACTCAAACCAGGAGAGCTTGGAGAGGATTATTGAGCAGAAATTCTATGACCTTGATGTCAAGGTAACTGAGATTCAAACAACAGTTGAGCAGCTTCAGGAGGAAGCAGAGGAGAAGAAGGGCAAGTCTACTACAGATGCTTTTGCTAGAGTGCCCAGAGGACTGAGATCAGCTGCAATGCTAGTCATAGATACTAGAGCTACAGCATCAGCACCAGTAGCTACAGCTCCAGTGGCACCTTCCAACAGCCACTCCACCAGCTCCAGCTACATCAACAGATGCCTTCGTCCTTGGAGTTCTCTCCACACCACCTCCCGAAGATCAAGCCTGAGAGACGTTTAGCACTATACATTTCTGAACTTTTTGGTAACTTGTTGGCAAAGGGGGAGAAAAATGTATAGATCATAGGCTTCAAGAGAGAGTGTTGCTTTTTATCTCTCTTTTTTTGGTTGAACTTCTTGATTGTGTGCTTGTGTGAGATACTTTATGTCCTTGTGGGATACTTGTTTGGTCATGTGTTTGATCATATGCTACCTTAATGCTTGTTGGATGATATTATCTCTTATATCCTTATATGATCATTCACTTGCTTGGTTATGAGTGCATGCTTTCAATTTCTATCATTTTGAGCGCTCCACCAAGATGTATGTGACATGCAAGAGTAACCCATGATCCTAATCGATTGTGCATTTGCATTCAAAAGTAAATTTTAAATAATGCACAAATTTAGGGGAGCTCTTTTTATCACATACTTCTAAAAGTGACGATGTTTTCAATCTTATTATCATTTGTCGAAGCTTTGATCTATATGTTGTCATCAATTACCAAAAGGGGAGACGAAAGTGCAACTATCCTCGGTGGTTTGGTAATTCCTAACAACATATAGCTCATTGAGCTAATGCTATTTCAAGATAAATATTTCAGGAAAGCTCAATGATTGGCATGGCATGGATTAGAAAAGTGGACCCCTCGAAATGCCAAGGACAAAAGGATTGGCTCAAGCCCAAAGCACAAGACTCTACTTTTTTTGATTTTAGTGATCCAAAATCACATTGAGTCCATAGGAAAAGCCAATACTATCAAGAGGGGGTGAGGTGTTGCTTAATGAGTTTCTTGTTCAAAATTCTTAGTGATATGCTCCAAAAACCCTCAACTACTTTCTCATATCCAAATACATCTCAAACCAAAAGTCAAACTTGGCCCCACCGAAACTTTCTATCCGGCGCCACCGAGTTCACTTGACATAGCCACTGCTACAAACCCTAGTCTTTTCGGTCTCACCGATAGGGATCTCGGTCTCACCGAGATGGGATTGTAATCTCTCTTTTTCCCTTCGTAATATTTCGGTCAAACCGAGATGAGCAGTCGTTCCCACCAAGATTGCAATGCAAACTCTCTGTTTCCCTTTCGTAATGTTTTGGTCCAACCGACATGAGCGAATCGGTCCCACCGAGTTTGCCTGGCCAACTCTCTGGTTAGTCTATTACCAAAATCGGTCTCACCGAGTTTGTGTGATCGGTCTCACCGATATTACGTTATGCCTAACCCTAACGAAATCGGTCCCACCGAGTTGACATGTCGGTCCACAAAAAATCCTAATGTTCACATTTTGAACTAAATCGGTCGGTGAGTTTCATGATTCGGTCCCACGAGTTTGGTAAATTGTGTGTAATGGTTAGATTTTGTGTGGAGCTATATATACCCCTCCACCCACTCTTCATTCATGGAGAGAGCCATCGAACATGCCTACACTTCCGGCATACATTTTAGAGAGAACCACCTACACTTGTGTTGAGGTCAAGATATTCCATTCAACCAAATAAATCTTGATCTCTAGCCTTCCCCAAGTTGCTTTCCACTCAAATCTTCTTTCCACCAAATCCAAATCCTGTGGGAGAGAGTTGAGTGTTGGGGAGACTATCATTTGAAGCACAAGAGCAAGCAGTTCATCATCAACACACCATTTGTTACCTCTTGGAGAGTGGTGTCTCCTAGATTGGCTAGATGTCACTTGGGAGCCTCCGTCAAGATTGTGGAGTTGAACCAAGGAGTTTGTAAGGGCAAGGAGATTGCCTACTTCGTGAAGATCCACCCGAGTGATGCAAGTCCTTTGTGGGCGACGGCCATGGTGGGATAGACAAGGTTGCTTCTTCGTGGACCCTTCGAGGGTGGAGCCCTCCGTGGACTCATGCAACCGTTACCCTTCGTGGGTTGAAGTCTCCATCAACGTGGATGTACGATAGCACCACCTATCAGAACCACGGATAAAAATCTCCGTGTCAACATTGTGTTTGCTCCCTCAAACTCCTCCCTTTACCTTCATATGCAATTGTTTTACATTCCGCTGCTATACTCTTAGAATTGCATGTGTATGTTGATTGCTTGAATTGTGCAAAGTTGCTAAAATCTGCCAAGAACTAAAAGCTGGGAAAAGGCTAGATTTATATTTTGTCAAGTTGTCTAATCACCCCCCCCCCCCTCTAGACATACTTTCGATCCTCAGATAAGTGCGGGTAGCGGCTAGGGTTAGGTTTTTGGGTAGGAGGGAGGAGGCGGCAGTGAGCGGGCAGGCTGGCAAAGACAAGCCTGGTGACAGCGAGAGGAGGTCTTGGTCTGCGGCGGGGAGGTGGCGTGTGGCCTTGAGCGAGGATCTGTGAGGCGGTGATCGGGCGGCCTGAGGCACGGGAGGATGTGTGCTGCGGGAGGTGGGCGAGCGGCTATATGCCTTGGCCAGCACGGAGAGGGAGTGGGTGTGTGTGGGGTCTGTGAGGCGGGGAATGTGGCGGTGGCTGCTGCTGGGGAGGCCTTGATGGCGTGCGAACCCTAGGGCGACCAAGATGATACCATGTAGAGGAGGATTTGCAATACAATGATGTTGTATTGATAGGGTGCTGGTGCATGTATATATATTATAAGGGAAGGCCTCTACCTCAACTACACAATACTAGGAAGTGGACCACAACTCCAATACAAGTGTAATACAAAATCTCAACAAATTGCATCGGATACGGAAAATCTGGCATGCGAGAAATATGAACGTCTTTAGGCAACTGAGCAACATTCAAATGGCACCCTAACAAAAAGCAACATTCACATGGGTAACTCGTGCGTCCATTGCACAGGAAAAGCAACCACTTTGTTTCAATCACCTAGCATGCATATTCCTCACCAGAGAAGTTTTGTTCTGCATAACATGAGCACACGAGCATAAGAGCAACTCCAACGCGTCGACCCAAACAAACAACGCTTTTGTCTGCTTTTTGTCCATTTGGATCGGCGCCCACTTGGTGTCTACCCTGTTTATTATTTGGGTCGACAATGCAACCAACGCACCGACCCATATTTGCCGGCGTGGTGGCTGGCATGCCTTTTCATAAATATGCACACATTTTGCATTATTTCACAAGCAAACATATAGTTTCACAACCAAATAAAGCATAATTTCACAACCAAATAAATTAAGCATAGTTTTACAAACCAAATAAAAATAAAACAGTCTCACATAATTTTGCAAGCCGAATAAAAATGATATATCTATTGGTTGCCAACATGAGGCCACATATGCTCAACCAATTCATTTTGCAACTGCATGTGAGTTTTCCAGTCACGCATATCATGATGAAATTTGGTGAATTGTTCAAATGTTGCCGCTCCTCCATGCTCAGGCACAACATTCTCACCCTAAAACTGAAACCCTTGATCATAGATACGTTCCGGGTGCTCATATTCTATGATCATATTGTGCATGATCACACAAGCAGTCATCACCTCCCACAGCTTCTTCGTGCTCCAAGTCCTAGCAGGATATCGAACGACGCTCCATCGAGATTGCAAAACACTAAAGGCACGCTCGACGTCCTTCCTAGCACTCTCTTGCTCTTGGGCCAATCTTTCCCTTTTCTGTCCGACAGGGTTGGGGATTGTCTTCGCAATAGTGGTCCATTGAGGATAGATACCGTTACCTAGGTAATATCATTTGTCGTAGTTGTGGCCGTTGATGGTAACATTCACCGGTGGGTTGTTGCCTTCGGCAAGCCTAGCAAACACCGGCGAGCATTGAAGCACGTTGATATCATTGTGTGATCCGACCATGTTAAAGAAAGAGTGACAGATCCAGAGATCTTGTGAGGCCACGGCCTCAAGTATGATACTGCAAGCCCTGACATGGCCCTTATACTGCCCTTGCCAAACAGAAGGGCAATTCTTCCACTCCTAGTGCATGCAGTTTATGCTGCCAAGCATCCCTGGGAAGCCCCTGCAGGCATTCATCGCCAACAAGCGGGTTGTATCTTGAGCAGTCGGCTCTCTCAAGTACTCAGGGCCAAACACATCAATTATAGCCTTCCAAACTTGTACATGGTGTATAGGCATGTAGACTCGCTCATACGGACGTACTCACTAATGAGATCATCGGGCACTCCGTATGTAAGCATCCGGACGGCTGCAGTGTATTTCTGATAAGATGAGAAGCCAACCTTTACAAGGGCATCCTCTTTGCACTCAAAATAGTCATCGTATCCGACTACCCCCTCTCCAATACGGTTGAAAAGATGCCTACTCATACCAAAACGCCGCCGGAATTTCTGATGTTTGAACAGCGGGTTGGTTGTGTCAAAGTAGTCCTTCCAAAGAAGGAAATGGCCGCTCTCTCGGTTGTGATTCAACGCCAGAAGGTGCCCTCGAATCGAGCCATGAAACAACGGCCGTTGGCTATTAAGGTGGTGATGGACCAACACGGCAGTCAATATCTCCTCCTCATCATCGGACGAGGAATCATCTGAGTCGCAAAGAAATTTGTGGAAAAAGAACTCGTCGGCGGAGTCCATTTTGTACCTTGGCAAACTGTCGAACAGCTTGCGGGCGTCGACGAAGGAGCCGGCCGGCGAGGAGACGCGTGCCTCCCTTGGACCAGGTGGCTGCCCTGGGGGCGTCCGGCGAGCATGCCGATGTCAGGCCGAAGGACTGGCTGGGGCGGCTTCCTGCTCACGCGTCGGCCGGGGAGGTGGGGTGAAGCTTGGTGCCCCCCAACGAGACGGTGGTGGGGGCGACATGGGAGGTGGCGGCGTTGGGGTGGTGTGTGGTACCGGCTCTGCTGGCATAGGCACGGAAATGGATGGCGACAGTGGCGTGGCGGAGGTGGGCGAGGTTTGTTGTCGGTCTTGGGGTGGGAGAGGATGGCCAATATGCCACCGACTAGCGGGCCGGGGGGGGGGGGGGAGGAGGCGGGCGCCGCGTGCGTCCATTTCTTGTCCGCGCCGATGCAAGTGAGGCTGAAAAATGGGCCAAGAATGGGTCGGCAGCGGGCAATAGCCAGCAGCGTCCGTTTGGGTCGGCGTGTTGGGCCGACTTTTCTGTCCCCGCTGACCTAAATGGACGCGCACGCTCTAAGAGACCAGTCGTCCATCAGGAATGCTGAAATTTTGTCTATTTTGGGCCTAGCCCAATAGCAGTTTCAGAAATCCTAATAAATCCTAGAGACCCACGCAGCCCATTCATGCAAGGCAAGAGGTGGAACTAAAGTTTAGTCCCACATTGCTAGTTTAGAGGGAGTTGGACCTCTTTATAAGGGAGGCTCTTTCTCCACATGTATGAGGATGAGAACAAGAGGGACATCCACGCGTGCTCCTCCTCTGCCGCCCGCCTCGCCACGCCTCATCACGCCGCGCCGCGGGTTGCGGGAATGAGCCGAGCCGATGTCTAAATTTTGCCACGCACGACGGGTATCTGAAAGGTCACGCTGAAGCTGAAGCGTTTTTTGCTGTAGTGGAGATTGAATACGAATGGTGCACCTATTCACCTGCTGCCTATTCGTTTCGTCTCCCTTGTTCTCTTCAGCTCCCGGCGCAGCCTCTCACCTCCTTCTCTTGCGCCTATAAAGGGAGGTGGCTCCTCTCGAGAGACGCACAGAACCTCTTCTTCCTCTCGCCACAAGTTCACGAGCACTGCTACTGCTGCTACATTTTTCCCATCCCGGCTTACGGCGTGCACCGCAGTCGGGACATTAGGCCACCAAACCGCACCTCTTTGAGTCCTATGCGGAGAAGGGTGATAAGGTTTTGGGGAGTGCTTGACAAGAACCTTCGACTTCTTCATCACGGACGACACGGACTCACGACTACTTCCCGACGCAGCGACTTCTTCCCCGATGTCGACAACCTCCTCGACGAGATGGTTGGTGAGGACACCGACCCCAAGTCCAGCGCTTCTGCTGCTGCTGTCCCGTACGCGTTCTTCCTCTTTCTATTAGAGGCCTTACTACAGTTCCTTGTTCTAGTGTTTGCCCTAGATATGTTAGACTCTGTTTCATATATGCAACTTGCTATACTGTCTGCTCTAGATGTGTTTAGTTACAGTTCATATATGAAGATTATGTTTACCTTCTCTTTGTCAAATCGCATGACTTGTTTTATCACTGCTATACTAGTCGTGCTTTATCTAGTATTTCTGTTAATAAAATCATTCGGTAAATTGCTCATATTTCCAACAGTCCAAAAACCTTACTATAGGCAATTTACACCAAGTGGTCTTGCTGCTTCCATGAGACCTCCTATGTTTGAGGGTATCCACTATAACGGTGGCGCGTGAGAGCAGTCTTATGGTTTCAAACCATGAGTTGCTATGACGCCACTCTTGGCAAACCTGAAGGGGAGCATGATGCCCAACAGGAACAAGCTTTTCAGAAAATGGATACTCTGTTTAAGGCTGCTCTCTTGAGTGTACTTGGTGAGAACATAGTTGATGCGTATGCATCAATTGACAATGGAAAAGATATGTGGGACGCACTCGTGGCCCAGTTTGGGGTTTCGGATGCTGGCACTAAGCTGTACATCATGGAGCAATTCTATGATTACAGGATGACTGAAGAGAGCTCTGTGGTTGAGCAAACTCATGAGATACAGTCATTTTCTAGAGAACTTGAGCACTTCAATTGTATGCTACTGGACAAGTTTGTTTCCGGAGGTATCATCACTAAGCTTCCTCCTTCATGGAGGAACTTTGCAACCTTACTGAAGCATAAGAGACAGGAGTTTTCCGTTCCGGATCTCATTGGTACTCTTGATGTGGAAGAAAAGGCGAGAGCAAAGGACACACGTGCTCGAGGTATTGAGGGAGGATCTAGGGCCAATCTGGTACAAAAGCAGAACTTCCAGCCCCACAAGTTCAAGAACAATGGCAAGTTTGATGGTAAAGCAAAGTTTGATGGGAAGAACAAGGCTGTGCAGCACAAGAACTTCAAGAAGAAGAATGACAAGAAGAAAGGTGTTTGTCATGTGTGTGGGGATCCTGATCATTGGGTTCCTAGTTTCCCTAATCACTATGACAAGCGTCATCCTGGGAAAGGCGGCAAGACCGCTAATGTTGTCATTGGAGACACTGACATGAAGGATGCTGGGTATGATATATTTCCCACTATTCTTTTAGTGTGTCATTCTCCTGATTGGTTGATTGACACGGGTGCTAATGTGCATGTATGCGGTGATATTTTCATGTTTTCGTCTTATCAAATTGCAGGGACTTCAACCGTGCTGATGGGAAACGGTTCAAGTGCTTCTGTTCGTGGTGTTGGCACGGTCGATCTGAAGTTTACTTCGGGGAAGATCGTGCGGCTGAAGAACGTGCATTATGTCCCCTCCGTCAATAAAAATCTTGTTAGCGGATCTCTTCTATGTAGAGATGGCTATAAGCTTGTCTTTGAGTCGAGTAAATTTGTAATATCCAAGTATGGAACCTTTGTTGGTAAAGTCTATGAGTCAGGAGGCCTGTTTCGTTTATCCTTGTGAGACGTTTGCAATAAAGTTGTTAATCATGTTTGCAAGAATAGTTAATCAAATGTGTGGCATTCACTTCTTTGTCATGTTAACTTTGGTTGCATGTTGCGACTAGCGAAGTTGAACTTAATCCCTAGTTTCACCACTGTTAAGGGATCTAAGTGTCAAGTTTGTGTGCAATCTAAGCAACCTCGTAAGTCTCATACGACTGCGGAAACGAGAAATCTTGCACCACTAGAGCTCATACATTCAGATCTATGTGAAATAAATGGTGTTTTGACAAAAGGTGGAAAGAAATATTTCATGGCGTTAATTGACGACTCCACTAGATACTGCCGTGTGTATCTTCTGAAATCTAAGGATGAGGCTTTGAACTTTTTCAAGATCTATAAAGCTGAAGTGGAAAACCAACTTGATCGGAAAATCAAGAGGCTTAGGTCTGACCGTGGTGGAGAGTATTTTTTCAATGAATTTGATGCTTTTTGTGCGGAACATGGTATAATCCATGAGAGGACGCCTCCCTATTCAGCTCAGTCAAATGGGGTAGCCGAAAGAAAGAACCGTACTCTAACTGATTTGGTTAACGCCATGTTAGACACATCGGGTCTCTCCAAGGCATGGTGGGGGGAGGCGATATTGACTGCATGTCATGTCCTAAACCTAGTTCCCACAAAGAATAAAGATATAACTCCATTCGAGGAATGGGAGAAGAAAAGATTAAAGCTCTCTTATCTACGAACCTGGGGTTGTTTGCCGAAAGTTAATGTGCCAATTACAAAGAAGCGCAAGCTTGGACCAAAGACCGTGGATTGTGTTTTCCTGGGATATGCTTTTCATAGCATTGGTTATAGATTCTTGGTTGTAAAATCTGAGGTACCTGACATGCATGTCGATACGATCATGGAGTCGAATGATGCGACTTTCTTTGAAGATATCTTTCCCATGAAGGATACGACTACCTCATCTAATCAGGAGATGCCTAGTTCATCGAATCAGGAACCAGTTACAATTATCGAACCTGCCATTTTGATGGAACACTTTGAAAGTCTTGTGGAGGAGAACAATTAAGTTCCTACTAGGAGCAAGAGATAGAGGACTGCAAAGTCCTTTGGTGATGATTTTCTTGTGTATCTCATAGATGACACTCCCAGTTCTATTTCAGAGGCCTATGCATCTGAAGATGCTGACTACTGGAAGGATGCGGTTCGTAGTGAGGTGGATTCCATCTTGGCGAATGAAACTTGGGAGATAACTGATCATCCTTATGGGTGCAAACCTATATGATGCAAATGTGTATTCAAGAAAAAGCTTAGGCCTGATGGTACTATTGAAAAGTACAAGGCTCGGCCCGCGGCTAAGGGTTATACCCAAAAGGAAGTGAAGACTTCTTTGATACTTACTCACATGTGGCTCAACTGGCCACTATTCGAGTTCTACTTTTGCTAGCTGCCTCACATGGTCTTCAAATGGATGTTAAGACTGCTTCCCTAAATGGAGAGTTGGACGAGGAAATTTATATGGAACAACCAGATGGGTTTGAACTAGATGGTCAGGAAGGAAAAGTGTGCAAGTTGCTGAAGTCTTTGTATGGACTCACGCAAGCACCCAAACAGTGGCATGAGAAGTTTGAAAGAACTTTAACAGTTGCAGGCTTTGTTGTAAACGAAGCTGACAAATGTGTGTACTATCGCCATGGTGGGGGCGAGGTAGTTATCCTTTGCTTGTATGTTGACGACTTACTGATTTTCGGAACAAATCTGAATGTTATTAAGGAGGTCAAGGATTTTCTATCTCGTTGTTTTGAGATGAAGGATTTAGGAGTGGATGATGTCATTCTGAACATCAAGTTGTTGAGAAACGATGATGGTGGGATTACATTGCTTCAATATCACTATGTGGAAAAGATCTTGAGTCGTGAGGGAGTCCTGGATTAGGGGGTATTCGCACAGCCGGACTGTATCCTTTGGCCGGACTGTTGGACTATGAAGATACAAGATTGAAGACTTCGTCCCGTGTCCGGATGGGACTCTCCTTGGCGTGGAAGGCAGGCTTAGCAATACGGATATGTAGATCTCCTCCCTTGTAACTGACTTTGTGTAACCCTAGCCCCCTCCGGTGTCTATATAAACCGGAGGGTTTAGTCCGTAGGACAACAACAATCATACCATAGGCTAGCTTCTGGGGTTTAGCCTCTACGATCTCGTGGTAGATCAACTCTTGTAATACTCATATCATCAAGATCAATCAAGCAGGAAGTAGGGTATTACCTCCATCAAGAGGGCCCGAACACAGGTAAACATCGTGTCCCCGCCTCCTGCTACCATCCGCCTTAGACACAC
The DNA here is from genome assembly GCA_021605205.1 of Aegilops longissima. Lineage (NCBI taxonomy): Eukaryota > Viridiplantae > Streptophyta > Magnoliopsida > Poales > Poaceae > Aegilops > Aegilops longissima. The sequence goes on from CM038676.1 coordinate 496,018,565, forward strand.
GATTCGGGACCCCTACCGAGATCCGCTGGTTTTGACAATCGACATTGGTGCTTTCATTGAGAGTTCCACCGTGCCGTCACCGTAAGGCTTGATGGCTCCTTCAATCATCGGTAACGATGTGGTCGAGTGAGTCTTCCTCCCGGACAGATCTTTGTATTCGGCGGCCGCGCTGCGGGCCAACTCGCAGCCATCTGGAGCAGATCGAGAGCTCGCCCGCCACCAGTCGGTTCGAAACTTGAACTACACCGCCGACATCCAGGGAGACTTGATCTTCGATGGATTCGAGCCCATGTCAGGTGCGCCGCACAATCACGACGAGCATGATTTAGCTCTGCCGTCGGACAGTGTTCGGGAGATCACACCTGCAACCACTCCGACCCTCGATCCGAAGCAAATTGCGCCATCCAAGGACGGGTGGATATACCCGCCTTGGAGGCCGCACTCTTAGTGGCGATAGAGCCGAATACTGACTTTACCCCTCACGAGAGCCGTGATGCCGAACCACTGGATTCATCTCCAGCCACGGACTCCGAGCCGCCTGCGCCCGTGCCTATCGAACCCGATTGGGCGCCAATCATGGAGTTCACCTCTGCGGATATCTTTCAGCACTCGCCTTTCGGCGACGTGCTAAATTCATTAAGGTCTCTCTCTTTGTCAGGAGAACCTTGGCCAAACTATATTCGGCTAGAGTGGGACGCGGACGACGAAGAAATTCGCTGCCCACCCACCACCCACTTAGTCGCCACTGTCGATGTTTTAACCGACAAGCTTGACTTCGACTCCGAAGACATCGACGGTATGGACAACGATGCAGGAGACGAACAGGAACCACCGCCTACAGGGCGCTGGACCGCCACCTCATCATACGATATATATATATGGTGGATACCCCCAAAGAAGGCAATGGCGACAAGACAGCGGAGGATGACCCCTCCTAGAAGCAAACCAGCACCGGCGTCAGCCGGCGCCGCTCTAAATCCCTCCATAGCAAAAAACAATGATACCGCACAAGAGACAATAACACTCCGGATAGTGCCGAAGACTATGACAATCCTCTCCAGCCAGATTTCGAGCAGGAGGACGAACAAGCTAGCCCTCTAGAACAGGCAGCAGACGGAGAAACAGAGGATGACAATTACATGCCTCTCTCCGAAGACGAGGTGAGCCTCGGCGACGAAGAATTTATCGTTCCTGAGGATCCCGTCGAGCAGGAGCGCTTTAAGCGCCGGCTTATAGCCACAACAAATAGTCTGAAGAAAAAGCAACAACAGCTTCGAGCTGATCAAGATTTGCTAGCAGACAGATGGACTGAAGTCCTTGCGGCCGAGGAATATGAACTCGAACGCCCAACCAAGAGGTATCCAAAGCATATGTTGCTACCTCAACTAGAGGAGGAAGCATTGAAACCTACATCACCAGCGTATGATGCGGCCGATCGGCCACCTCGTGGCCGAGACAGAGAGGCATTTCAGCCCGAAGTCCAGCCCGCACCCCGCCGCCAATCAAACAAAAATACCAAGGACCGGGGCAACATGCGGAACCTGCGAGGTGTATTGGAAAACAAGGAAAAACATGCAAGATCGATCTACGGATCAAGGGGGCGCGCACCAACACGCGACGATGATCGTCACGCCGGATACACTAAATGTAAATCCGGCCGAGCCGAACACGGCAGACAAGACTCATATGAACTGCGTCGTGATATAGCCCGGCACAGAGGCGTCGCACACCCCCTATGCTTCACTGATGAAGTTATGGATCACGAATTCCCAGAGGGTTTTAAACCCGTAAATATCGAATCATATGATGGTACAACAGATCCCGCGGTACGGATTGAGGATTTCCTCCTCCACATCAACATGGCTCGCGGTGATGATCTACATGCCATTAAGTACCTCCCACTAAAACTCAAAGGACCAGCTTGGAATTGGCTGAATAGCTTGCCAGCAGACTCCGTCGGCAGTTGGGAGGATTTGGAAGATGCATTCCTTGACAACTTCCAGGGCACTTGTAACGCCCTGGATCCGATGCGCCAGGTGTTTGCCAGTTATTCGCCGTCGTTGCCATGTCATTTGCTTGCGTGTTGCACTTTGCCATGTCATCATCTGCATTTTATACCATGTCATCATGTGCATTGCATTTGCATACGTGTTCGTCTCATGCATCCGAGCATTTTCCCCGTTGTCCGTTTTGCAATCCGGCACTCCTATGTCTCCCGGCGCCCCCTTTTACCTCTTTTCTTGTGCGGGTGTTAAACGGTCTCGGAATGGAACGAGGTTTGTCAAGCGGCCTTGGTATACCACCGGTAGACCGCCTGTCAAGTTTCGGGTCATTTGGAGGTCGTTTGATACTCCAACGGTTAACCGGGTAACCTTAAAAAGCCTCTTTTGTGTGCAGCCCAACACCCCCTCCAAAGTGGCCCAAAACCCAGCAAACTCCCCTCCATGCTCTCGGTCGTTCGATCACGATCGCGTGGCCGAAAACCGAACCTCATTTGGACTCTCCTAGCTCCCTCTACCTATATATATGCCCTCCCCCCGAAAATTCGCGGATGATTTCTCCCCCCAAACCCTAGCCTCTTCCCGCATGGCGGACATGTCCAACCTCACGGACATGTCCGCCGCCACGCCGCCCGGCCAATCGTGGAGCGCCACGTCGCCTCCGCCGCGGCTCCTTCAACCCGCAGCCGCCACGCCGCCACCCGGGCGCCTAACTCCACGCACAGGCGCCAAGGCTGGCCGAGCCCGAGGCCGGCCCGCTGCCTGTCCCCCGCCACCGCCACCAGCACTTGCGCCGCTGGGCCTCCTGCGCCCGTCGCGGCGCCTTCCCGCCGCCGTCCGCGAGCCCGAGCTCCCGGCCCCGCCGCCCGCTTCAAGCCGCCCGCGCGGCCGCCCTCGCGCCCTCGCCACGCCCGCTCGCGCCGCCCATCCCGCGCCCACCTCGTCCTCATCTCCGGTCGCCGGACCCCCGAGGTCCCTCGCCTCGCGACGTCCTCCGGCGCCGCCCGCCGCCCGCCGTCCTCGCGGATCCGGCGAGATCCGCGCTGCAGCGAAATCCGTGCCCGCAGGTTGACTTCCCCCCCCAAAATCCACTAAGTCCCGAATCTGTGATATTTTTATGCCATATTCATCATGCCATAACTCTGTGCATATAGCTCCGTTGCGTGCGTGTAATATGTCAAATTGTTCGGCTCGAAGAGTAGATCATTTCATCTCATTGCATCATTTTCATTTGAGTCCATCTTGATGCCTAAATCTTTGTTGCAAGAGTGCTATGTGATGTTAGTTTCAGATTCTTATCAGAATATGCACTTTTGTCATTTTTGCCATGATTGATGTGTGCACCCTATGAACTTGAGTCCTACATGTGTTTTGTAATATGCCATGCCATATTTACAGGGGTGTATGCCATGTATTTTTCTGATCTCTGTGGTGACTAGCACAAGCATGCAAACTAGGCTTCATGATGTTGCTGTTTTCAGCCCCTGTTCTGCTGATATTTTTATGCCATGTTAACTTGATGCTACCGAGAGATCCATGCTTATTTTGAGATACTGCAGTAAGGATGTTTTGAACTTATGGTTATGCTCTATCAATCCATGCCCTTGTTTGCAATTATGGAGTGCCATAGCTTGAGTCAATCGAGCTCTACTTTTGCTATAAATGTTTCCTGGCAGATTGTTTACATGCTATTCAATTTTGTCAAGATTGTTGTAGTTGATCCGTGTATGCTATGATGTTGTTCTTGCCATTTATAGCTTCTATGCCATGTCTTATTACTGTGAGTTGCCTTGCCATGCCATGTATTGCTCTGTGGTGAGTGGTTCAAGCTCCCCAACATGCCTACTTATTGTTGTTCCTGCCATGTATGAATCTGTCATATAACTTGCTATGTTTACATGGGTGCCATCATATTTTCTGATCCTTTGTGGCTCATGGTCAGTAAAGGACATTTGGTCTATGAATTTAGTAGATTCATGCCATGCCTTTGTTTGCCATGATAAGTTCCTGTAGCATGTTGTTTGATAGCTCTAAACATTGCAACCTGATGTTATTTCCTGATAAGTCTGAAACTGTTATTATTTGCAATCTTGCCATGTGTTTTTGAGCATGTTCTAGTGATTTATGGAGATAGCTCAGTGTTCATGTTTTGTCATGCCTTACCTGTACATCATGCCCATGCCTTTTGTTTTCACGTTGAGATGATGTAGCATAGTGTTTTGATGCTTGCAATATGCCTAGTTGCTGTTTTGGACAGCTTGTCCTTTAAACTTGTATAGAGTGTATGTGTTGAACCGTTGCTCCGTTTTGAGTGTGCTCTATATGAAACTTGCTTGATTTTGCATGTAGTTTCATATTATCATGTTGCATCCTTGTTTTGAGGTGTTTGTTTGATGTTTGAATGCATTTTGCATCAATGTCATGTTTAACTTGTTTTGCTCATATCTTCTAGACCGTAGCTCCGAATTAAATGAACTTTATATGTAACTTGACTAGAATTTCGTGTAGATCATCGTGGTGCATCTTAACTTGCTGTTTAACAACTTGAACATAAGGTTTATTCAGATCTGGACCAATTTCGAAATTTGCATATGAGGACTTACCGGAATTGTAATATGTTGTTTCCGGCCTCATTTAAACTTGCTTTGTTGTGTTGTTCTTGTTTGCATCATCTCTTGACATGTGTAGCTTTGTCATGCATCATGATTGTTTGTGCATCATGTCTTGTTCATGTGTGGTGTGTTTACCTTGTTGTGTGCTTCTTCTTGTTAGTTCCTGTTTCGTTGCGATCGTGAGGATTCATTCGTCTACGCTTGGTTCGGCTTCATCCGTTCATCTTCTTCATGGACTCGCTCTTCTTCCTTGCGGGATTTCAGGCAAGATGACCGCTACCCTGGATCTCACTACTATCATTGCTATGCTAGTTGTTTCGTTCTATCGCTGGCTGTGCTACCTATCGTTTGCTCTTCAAGCCTCCCAAATTGCCATGTCAGCCTCTAACCTTTTGCACCCTTCCTAGCAAACCGTTGTTTGGCTATGTTACCGTTTTGCTCAGCCCCTCTTATAGCGTTGTTAGTTGCAGGTGAAGATGAAGTTTGTTCCTTGTTGGAACTTGGAGATGTTGTTCCTTGCTGGAACATGTTTACTTGTTGGGATATCACAATATATCTTATTTAATTAATGCATCTATATACTTGGTAAAGGGTGGAAGGCTCGGCCTTATGCCTGGTGTTTTGTTCCACTCTTGCCGCCTAGTTTCCGTCATATCGGTGTTATGTTCCCGGATTTTGCGTCCCTAACGCGGTCGGGTGATTTATGGGACCCCTTGACAGTTCGCATTGAATAAGACTCCTCCAAAGAAGGCCCAACATTGGTTTTACCATTTGCCTCACCTATGCCCTTTTTCCCTTGGGTTTCCGGAGCCCAAGGGTCATCTTTATTTTAGCCCCGGGCGGTGCTCCTTCGAGTGTTGGTCCGAATCGGCAGGATTCTGGGGGCCACCACGGGCAACTCGAGGCTTGGTTTTACTCGTAGCTTGACTTATCCGGTGTGCCCTCGAACGAGGTACGTCGACTCCTATCGGGATTTGTCGGCACATCCGGCGGCTTTGCTGGTCTTGTTTTATTGTTGTCGAAATGTCTTGTAGCAGGATTCCGAGACTGATCGGGTCTTCCCGGGGAGAAGGAATATCCTTCGTTGATCGCGAGAGCTTATCATGGGCTAAGTTGGGACACCCCTGCAGGGTATAAACTTTCGAGAGCCGTGCCCGCGGTTATGTGGCAGAAGGGAATTTGTTAATATCTGGTTGTAGTAAACTTGAAGCAAACTCTTCTAAAATACACCAACCGTAAGCGTAACGTGAGTGTCTCTTTTCGGGTTGATCGAGAGGAGAACACGGTTTCGGGTTATGTCGGACGTAAGTAGGAGTTCAGGATCACTTCTTGATCATTACTAGTTGACGACCGTTCCTTTGTTTCTCTTCTCACTCTCATTTGCGTATGTTAGCCACCATATCATGCTTAGCGCTGCTGCAACCTCACCACTTTACCCTTCCTTTCCCTTTAAGCTTTGCTAGTCTTGATACCCATGGTAATGGGATTGCTGAGTCCTCGCGGCTCACAGATTACTACACCACCGGTTGCAGGTACAGGTTGTGCGATGATCTTGACGCGAGAGCGGTGTTTCGCTTTTGGAGTTCTTCTTACGCTTCTTCGATCGGGGATAGGTTCGTGTCGGCAGCCTGGGCTAGCAGGGTGGATGTTGTTTGAGTTTCGTTTATGTTTCATCCGTAGTCGGATGTTGATCTTGTATATGATGTTGATGTATTCTTGTGGCATTCGTGCCTTATGTATGTATCCCTATGTATTATGTAATGTTGATGTAATGATATCCACCTTGCAAAAGCGTTCCAATATGCGGGTCTATCCTTGGTGGGACCTTCGAGTTCCTTTTGGATAGGGTCGCATATTGGGCGTGACAGCACTTATGTGCGACCACTGGATGCTGACGATTTAGGTCATATAACTCAGCAGCCAGGGGAATCGGCCAGGAAATTCTGGACCCGGTTCCTAACCAAGAAGAACCAAATAGTTGACTGCCCAGATGCAGAGGCCTTAGCGGCATTTAAACATAATATCCGTGACGAATGGCTCGCCCGGCACCTCGGCCAAGAGAAGTCAAAATCCATGGCAGCCCTCACGACACTTATGACCCGCTTTTGTGCGGGCGAAGATAGCCGGTTGGCTCGTAGTACCAATACATCAAGCAAAGCTGGCACATCAGAAGCCAGGGATAGCAACGGCAAACCACGACGCAACAACAATAAGCGCCGCAAATATGGTGAAAACGCCGAAAACATGGCAGTTAATGCCGGGTTCAGGGGCTCAAAGTCCGGTCAGCGGAATGGGCCACCCAAAAATAAAAATCCGGGTCCTTCCAGTCTGGACCGCATACTCGATCGCCAATGCCAAATTCATGGCACCCCAGAAATGCCAACCACCCATACCAACAGAGAATGCTGGGTCTTCAAACAAGCCGGCAGGGCAGGCGCCATAGACAAAGGGGGGGGGGGGTCTCAAAGCAACGATAGCCCAGACCACAGAACACAGGAGGGCAAAAGAAATTTCCCCCGCATATTCAATCGGTGAACGTGGTACATACCACCCAAATTACCAACTCGGACCGGATATCCATCCTTAGGGATGGTGACTCAATGGAACTTCTCGTCCCACAATATAAACTAGGGCCAGTCACCTTCAACCGCACGGATAGTCCGGTCAACGCCAATCAGGGCAATCTAGCCGCAATAGTCCTGGACCCAATAATATACGGGTTCCACCTCACTCGTGTCCTTATGGACGGCGGTAGCAGTTTAAATCTGCTTTACCAAGACACAGTGCGCAAGATGGGCATCGATCATTTAGTGATCAAACCCACTAAAGGCACTTTCAGAGGCATTATACCAGGTGAGGAGGCTTGCTGTACAGGCTCCATTACCCTTGAGGTAGTCTTCGTACCACCAGAAAATCACCGTATCGAAGAGTTAGTCTTCGAAATCGTCCCTTTCCGCAGTAATTATCAAGCACTGCTCGGACGAACCGCATTCTCTCGATTCAACATGGTGCCACATTATGCCTACCGTAAGCTCAAGATGCTCGGTCCACGCGGCGTCATCACGGTAATGGCAAGGCCGAACCTTCCCCCGGCCCCAACATATACACCACTGCCTTAGTAGCAGAAACAACGAGCAGCACCTTGCAGCCGAATCTCGAGCTGAGTTCCAGGCTTCCGGACACCGTCAAGGGACTCCGAAATCCTTCGCGGAAGGATAACCCGGCCCGTCCAGGGCTTGACTAAACACTCCGGCGAAGGCCAGGACAGGCCGAACTCAGCGGCTCAACCGCCCCATGGCATATAAATATTTCTTACATTTTCTTCGCAGGTTCACCTTTGCGCCAACCAGGACGGGCTACACGGATGCAGCTTGAACGCGTAAGGGAATACTTAGACATCTCCCGCAGTGACCGTCCAGCTATATTGCGGATCCGCACTCAGCCTCCTCCCCCTGGTCTCAGCAGGTTCCGTAATCATATTCCTTTTTTTACCACATTACTTGTACCCATACGCATAGAAGTAATATTCAAATACAACATGTGGATTTATATGACGCTTACCTGCTGTTATTTCTTATTGAAATCATTCTGTCAAGTGGCAATCGTACACAGCGATATGCCCTAAAATATGCCAGGGGCTTCGTTTTACCCATAACACGGCAGTAAAGTCCCAACACCTTCATGGAAGTTCGGCACCCCGAACTTATAGCATTATATGCATCAGCTCCGAATCATGTCTTGGGTCAATAGTTGGGTTTGCCCGGCTCCCATGTTTTGGTACCTTATGTTCCGCTATATCGGCTAAGGTAGCACTGGAGAACTACTGTGATTGTCTCCCGGTTCTTCCGGACGAGCACCTCAGTAGAGAAAGGCGGAAACTGACTATCATGATACGGCGAGAGCTGGTCAGCTGTTCGAGAGGTCACAAAATATTTAAGGATTTCTCCCGCATAATGCCATAACCAATGCAGCATGCGATGGATTGGTTCTTTCTCCGATCAGGCGCTTATAGAGGCCCTAGTATGGTCTTCCGAACACCAGGGGCTGCGCTGACCATACTAAAGCTCCTATGGCTAAGTGAGAGTGATAAAGCCCTATAGTCTGATTGCCTGGTTCGTTGTGCTGAGCACCTCCTTCGGAGGACCCAAAACTCGGGATAAAGAGTGCTCGGGTTTATCTCAACACCCCGACACTTCATACGTAAAGGGTGTTTACGATCGGACAACTCTCGATTAATATATAAACGGCCGATAGGAGGGTAAACTTTCATATAACAGAAAGAATTAATGTAATCGACCTTGTTTTAACATTACAAAGGACAACATGATTTGCATTCATGGAAATATAAAGTCCTTGGTGCATAGCTCTGCGGCAAGGTAGGATCCTTTCAGGACATTCTCATAATATAACTCGGGCTTGCGGTGGTCCTTCCTCCGGTGGTCCTTCTCGGTCATCGCCTTTTCAAAGATCCATCTTCCCTAGTGCACCTTTATGCGCGAAGGCCATGTGTGCACCCTCTATACAGACCGACCGCTTGATGACGTCAAGTCGAGGACAGGCACCCACAAGCCGCTTCACGAGCCCGAAGTAGCTAGTTGGGATCGGCTCAGAAGGCCATAGCCAGATAATTAAATCCTTTATGGCTAGTTATGTCGCCTTCTGTAGTTCGATCAGCTGTTTCAGTTGATCGCCAAAAGGCACCGGATAATTCGGTGCCAAATATTGGGACCAGAAGAGCTTATCCGCAGTATTCCTTTCTTCGGCTCGGTAGAATTGAGCGGCATCTGATATGCCGCGAGGTAGCTCGGCAAATACCCCTGAGAAATCCGGATTCAAAATTAGAAATATAAGTCTTTCCCCCAAATACTTACTCTACAGGGAAAAAGCCTTACCAGTCGCGATCTTCCTTGCCTCTTGGATCTCCCAGAGGGCGCTCTGTGTTTCTGGCATCGCCATGGCCTGATGCGCCTTGGTGAGTTCGGCTTCCTTCTCCGTTAAACTCTGCTCCAAGGTCTCGTGATTTCCTCACACCTCTTGTAGCTCCCCTCACTTTAATAACCCTAGCCTCGGGCTTCTCATGAAGAGCCTTCTCGGGCCGCTTTTTCGGCCTTGGCCTTGTACCTTTCTTAAGGGCTTCGACTTCGGTCAGAATCCCTAGCGCAAGTCATAAAGCTCATAGCGCTGTTACAGACACATGCTTATAACAGAAGAGAAATAGATACCATTCAATGTGTCTTCCTGTGAACATAAATTTGATCCTCTGTCCGGTTCCTTTTTTCACCGAACAGAGTATCAGGGGCTACTATCTATCTATCTATACCATGACACTCTTCGACAACCCATAAAACATACCTCAAAGCCTCTTATAAGGCTGATATAGCTTGCTTCAGTCCACTCTCTTGATCGAAGTTTTTCAATCACCGCACCCATAAGGGCACGGTGTTCATCAACGATGGAGGCGTCTTTCAACGCCACTAACAAAGCATCCGACACTTCTGGATAGATGTAAGTCGCTGATGGGACAGGCACTCCTCCAGCCCAAAGGAGGCTGCTCGCTGATCTCGAGCCGATAGGTCTCTGGAATCGCATCCGGCTGGGAGCCGAACTCAGTGTCGCTCCTGCCATCAGCCCCCATGGGAATCTTTTCCCCCATGTGTCAGGCCCCTAAGGTTTGACCTCCAGGCGCCGCCTTCACGATCTTTTCCTTTCCTCCTTGGCCGGGGTCCTTTTGGGACGAAGCCTCGGTATTGTGCACCTGTTTAGAGGAAGGGGCCTTTAGGGGCATCCCGCTCTCCATAGCATTTGAGCTCAACAAGTCCTCTGATGAGGATTGTTTGGCACGAGACCCCGTCGGACTACAAAAAATATGGCTTGGGTTAAAATAGTAAGCTGCGATGAGTCCGAACGTCTAAAACGTACTCGAATTTTATACACTTACGAGTTCACCCGGGGCTGGGCCCTGGGATCCCACGCCGGGCCGCTGTCGGTGGCGGCAGTGGGCTCCTCCGTAAGAGGAGCCTTTCCTCTTTTGGGCAGCTCGGCCTCCAAGTGTATGGAGTCCGTCCTCTTCTTTCTTTCCCCCGCAGGGGATTCATCTTCTTCCTCCTCCTCGTCCTCTTCGGAGGCGGAATGGGCATTGGAGCCTTTGGATATTGTGTCCGAAGTGCCGCGACAACGAAGGCCGCCCAGGGTCTTCTTGGCCCCCTTCTCGCCCGTCTTCTTCGGCACCTTGTAAGGTGTCGGGACCAACATCTTTGTCAGAAGTGGGATGGCCGGTTCTTCGGGCAGCGGGGCCGGACAATGGATCCGCTCTGCCTTCTTCGTCCAGCCCTGGGAGAGTTGTATAAAACACGTTAAGCGTTTCTTTTGGGTTACGCGGATAGAAAAGTTTGATAACTCACCGAACTTGCCGGGAGGGACAGTTGGTACCCATGGTCTTCGGCAGAGTCCGGCCACGATTTGCTGGACTTGAAAAGCACCTTCCAGATGTCCTTGTGCGAGGAGCCGAAAGGCTCCCGCAAGGTTTGGTGCTGGGCCGGATCGAATTCCCACAAATTGCAAGTCCGGTGCTGACAAGGCAGGATCCGGCGAATCAACATCACCTGGACCACATTGACAAGCTCAATGTTCTTGTCTCCCATATCTTCAACGCAGCGTGCCCGAGCGCCGATAGTTCGCTCGGACGAGGACCAGTCCAGCCTTTCTTGACCCAGGATGTAAGCCGCAGGGGGCGCCGGATCGAACTTCGGAGAGGCGGCCCACTCGTGTCACTGCTGCTCGGTGATATAAAACCACTGTTGTTGCCACTCCTTGACAGAATCATTGAAGGTTCCCGTTGGACATATGACATTGGGCATCTTGCTCACCACGGCGCCCCCACATTCGGCGTGCTCGCCGCCCACCGCCTTGGGCTTCACATTAAAAATCTTCAGCCATAAGCCGAAGTGCGGTGAAATGCGGAGAAAAGCCTCGCACATGACAATGAACGTCGAGATGTTGAGGAAGCAATTGGGGGACAGATCGTGAAGATCGATCCCATAATAGTAGATGATGCCGCGAACGAACGGGTGGAGGGGAAATCCTAGCCCGCGGACAAAATGAGGGGGGAATACAACCCTCTCATGGGGTTCCGGAGTAGGGACGATTTGTCCTGCCGTCGGAAGACGGTGGCTGATTTTCTTGGCCAGGTACCCGGCCTTCCAAAACTATTTAATATCCTTCTCTTGGACGGTAGAGGCCATCCATTTGCCTCCCGCTCCGGATCCGGACATCTTCGGAGGACCTCTTGTGGACAGAGAAGAGGAACGCTTGAGCGTTGGAGCTTGAGCAGAAGGGAATGAGCTAGGAGGAAGGCGTGGGTGAAAACACCTTTTCCCCTTATAAGGACGGAAGAGGCGATGCGCCTCCCCACTTACCTGGTAAAACCTCTTATTCCCCAAACATCGTAATGGATGGCGCGGTTGGGTTACCCACACCCGTATTGATGAGAATCCCGTGATAAGGGGACACGATCTCTGCTCGACAAGACGTGCCAAGGAAACCACCTCGTGATAGGTGCAGTGGCTGGTTGCAAAAAAGGGTTCGAGACCGGTCCGTGGTGTGATGTCATGCTACCGAGTGTGTCAGCAGATTAGATTTGTGGAAACATTATTCTCTCTACGATGGTACGTGGAACTTGTTTTGAAGAGCCGGACACTATCCTTGTGTTCAAAATCTTCTATGGAGTATTCGGAGGAGGAACCCGCCTTGCAATGCCGAAGACAAACTGCGCGCCGGACTCATCGTCATTGAAGCCTGGTTTAGGGGCTACTGAGGGAGTCCTGGATTAGGGGTTATCCGGATAGCCGGACTGTATCCTTTGGCCGGACTTTTGGACTATGAAGATACAAGATTGAAGACTTCGTCTCGTGTCCGGATGGGACTCTCCTTGGCGTGGAAGGCAAGCTTGGCGATAAGGATATGTAGATCTCCTCCTTGTAACCGACTGTAACCCTAGCCCTCCGTGTCTATATAAACCGGAGGGTTTAGTCCGTAGGACAACAACAATCATACCATAGGCTAGCTTCTAGGGTTTAGCCTCTACGATCTCGTGGTAGATCAACTCTTGTAATATTCATATCATCAAGATCAATCAAGCAGGAAGTAGGGTATTACCTCCATCGAGAGGGCCCGAACCTGGGTAAACATCGTGTCCCCCGCCTCCTGTTACCATCCACCTTAGACGCACAGTTCGGGACCCCCTACCCGAGATCCGCCGGTTTTGACACCGACAAGTCGCTTTTGGCTATAGTGTCTGCAAGCCTCTCCAACACCATATGATGCGAGTGTGTTACTTCAAAAGAATCGAAGAATTGCTAGAGATCAATTGAAATATTCTCAGATTATTGGCTCGCTTATGTACTTAGCTGCTACAAGACTCGACATCTCGCTTTGTCGTTAGTAAACCGAGTCGGTTTTGTCTCAAAACCAGGAGATGTGCATTGGAAAGCTTTAGAGAGAGTTTTGCGTTATTTGAAAGGCATCATAATTATGGAATTCACTACACCGGGCACCCAAAGGTGCTTGAAGGGTATAGTGACTCAAACCGGATCTCGATGTCAGGTGAGATAAAGGCCACGAGCGGTTATGTATTCACTCATGGAGGTGTGTCTTGTTTCTTGAAGTCTTGCAAGGCACCATCTTAACGAGGTCAACAATGAAAGCAAAACTCACAACATTAGATACAACTACTACCGAAGCAGATTGGCTTCTTCGGCTCTTGAATGACTTGCCGCTTGTTGAGAAACCTCAGACGGGTATCCTTATGAACTGTGATAATCAAACTCAGAATCACGAAGTGAGCAGCTCAAAGGATAACATGAAGTCATCAAGACACGTTCAGAGAAGGTTAAAGTCTGTCAGGAAAATGAGAAACTCCGGAGTTATTGCATTGGATTATATTCAAACGTCTAAAAATCTGGCAAATCCTTTCACTAAGGGTCTATCACGTAATGTGATAGATAATGCATCGAGGGAGATGGGTATGAGACCCACAATATGAGTTGTTCACAGTGGTAACCTAGTCTTTGTGATCGGAGATCCCGTGAATTAGATGTGGAAGACAAGCTGTTGGTCAAGTGAGAGGAGAGTATCCTTACTATTAATATCACTCCATGAAGATGCAATACTCTCCTAATCTGCATGGCAGGTTGATGTATATCTTAATGTGTTCTAAGTGGCTCATTGAAGCAGAGATGTCGTCCTGCAAAACATCTTTTGAAGAACGCACCTATATGAGTCTGATTGTTAAACGTCGCAATCTATGAGAGTATGGTTCTCTCTAGTAAACTCATGAAAGGTCTCGGAGTATGACGCATAAGCTCCACCCCTGGGGAAGACCCACAGTAGCCACGTATCGGTCAAGGCTTTATGTGAAGTTAGATTCGCAGAAAACTTGCACTTCAAGGCCCAGTCCACTGTTTAAGTTGCTTACTAGTGTAGCATAGAGTTCTAGGTGGAAGTTCAACTTAATAGCTCCAATCGTAGTACCGATATATAAAACAGTGTTTTGGAACCAAAGACAAATTTTGTGTGCCTCTGGGATCTTGTGGGGATTGCTGAATTTTGTCTATTTTGGGCTCAGCCCAATAGCGCTTCAAATTCCTAATAAATCCTAGAGGCCCACGCAGCCCATTCGTGCAAGGCAAGAGGTCGAACTAAAGTTTAGTTCCATATTGCTAGTTTAGAGAGAGTTGGACCTCTTTATAAGGGAGGCTTTTTCTCCACATGTATGAGGATGAGAATAAGAGGGACATCCACGCGCGCTCCTCCTCTGCCGCCCGCCTCGCCTAGTCACGACGCGCCGCGGGAATGAGCCGAGCCGATGTCTAAATTTTTGCCATGCACGACGGGTATACGAAAGGTTACGCGGAAGCTGAAACATTTTTTGTCAGAGCGAGATTGAATACTGAACGGCGCAGCTCTTCGCCATCGACCGCTCGCTTTGCCTCCCTCGCTCTTCTTCCTCCCTGCAGCCTCCCGCCTCCTTCTCTTGCGCTTATAAAGGGAGGTCGCTCCTCGCAGAGACGCACTGTAACCTCTTCTTCCTCTCGCCACAAGTTCTCGAGCTCACAATACACGTTACGTTTTCCCTTATCCCGCTTAAGCGGCACCGCAGTCGGGACAAGAGGGCCTCAAACCGCACCTCTTTGAGTCCTGTACGGGAGAAGGGTGATAATGTTTTTGGGAGCGCTTCGCACGACTAATGACTTGTTCGTCACAGACGCCCCGGACTCCGACGACTACTTCCCCGACGACGACTTCTTCCCCGACGTCGACAACCTCCTCGACGACATGGCTGGCGAGGATACCGACCCCAAGTCCAGCGCTTCTGCTGCTGCTGTCCCGTACGCGTTCTTCCTCTTTCTATTAAAGGCCCTGCTACAGGTCCTTATTCTAGTGTTTGCCCTAAATATATTAGACTCTGTTTCATATATGCAACTTGCTATACGGTCTGCTCTAGATGTGTTTAGTTACAGTTCATATATGAAGATGATGTTTATCTTCTCTTTATTAAATCGCATGACTTGTTTTATCACTGCTATACTAGTCGTGCTTTATCTAGTATTTTTGTTAATAAAATCATTCGGTAAATTACTTATACTTCCAACAAGGAACTCGTGAACCAGTTGGCAAGACCATCCCACCGCTGATTCCCTCGTCTCAATCAGGCTCCGATTCCCACCTGGCCAGCCGTCACCGTTCGTGTTGCACGCGGGGACGCCGCGGTCGGCATCTACGTACGCGCGCGGGCATCTTCCATTTTCATCCCGGCCGGTTGATAAGGCCAGCAAGACCGCAACGGGAACCGAACAGTCCGCCGGGCAAAAAGGATGGTTCCAACCTCTAGCGCAGATATTATCATCACGGGCGGGTGATTCCCGCGGCCGGGTCCGGGGAATATCTCGGCCGAGAGAGTGCGAGAGCGCACGCCCATCACACATGCGCGCACCAATAATTTTACTCACGTCGACGTCGAGGACCTCGAGGTCATCGTTCCTTATCCCGTCACTTCCCTTTCCTGGTTTGGTTTGGTCCGATGCGATATTCCCCGGGCAAGTAGGCGGGCAGAGTAGAGCCCATGGCAGCCGCCGCCGCGACGACGACGAGGAGGAGGCGTAGGTGCCCACACCCTTTTTATCCATCTGCCTTTCAAAGCGGCCGCAGGTGGACGCGATTATATATTATAGCATCCGTCTCTATCTCGCCGCTGTGCTGCGTGCGGCACGGTGGCTTCACGGACAAGAGAGGGATTTCGGATTTGGCTCCGCCACCACCAAATCGGGAGGAGAAGCTTCCATTCGGGATATGTATCAGATCACGGGGGAGCAGGAGCTGATCTGGTTTGGGAAAAAAGGCGGGGGCGATGTGCTTAAGGGATAGGAGAGGATAAGCTAGTTTATGCGCCGGGGTGTTATCCTGATATGTCCGGCGTGACGCCGGTGGTGGCTGCTCACGGCCACGGCTGAGCTCATCTTCGGTTGTTGGCAGTTGATCGATAGACACTATAGCGAAAGATAAGCGAACATAGCTAGATATAGTACTACTAGTAGCTTAGGCGAGGCACGCTGAAAAACTGGTGATCGCTGCTAAGTGGAGCGGATCACTCGGACTTGCACTCCTGCAGTGCGGCGTCCCTTGACGCTCTGGAAGGCCGGATTCTCGACATTGAGTGGGCGTGGGGGGTCCGGCGATTTGGCGATGGCCTGGTCAGCAGTGGCTGGTAGCCTCTTCCTTTTCGTGGGTCTGTTTCACACGACCCGAGGCTGCGTCACCTGCCATCGCCATAGTACGAGTTGGGACCAAGTTGCACAAATCCCATGATCCCCGTCTCTGTCCGGAAGCGATCCTAAATCGTGCTGGACGACCCGGCTCAACGCGCGACCCCAACCGCAAAATACGTCCGTTTGGTCCAAAGAGCAACTTCAAACGGACGACCCAAACGCATGCTTTGTTTATTTTTTGTCCGTTTAAATCGGTTTAGCGGACGTTCATGGTTTCGTGTTTGGGTCGTCTTTGCGCCCAACGCTAGTTCGACCCATTTTTTGTGCGCGTGTGAAAGAATAAATGAAAAAGCAGAAATATTTTAAAACTAAAACATTAATTAAACATAATGCTGGTCATAAAGGCCGGCGGGAGTCCACATTACATTAATAAAAATTAACAAAAAACGAGGCGCGCACTGCCCTAGGCGTCCTCGTGGTCGTCGTTAGCGACGGGGCCAGTGAGGTTGACGAGCGTCGGCGGCGGGCCAACCCAGGCGAACGCCATCTCCCAGGCTTTGGCGACGTCCTCCGCCATCGGCTGGGCTTCCCCACTACGGGCACGGAGCTCCTCCTTCACTCGCGGCGCTCCTCCGCCTCAGGCTTCCATTGCATCTAGCACTCGCCATCGACGCGCTCCTCCGCCAGCCAGCGCATCCGCCACTATTCGAGGTAGAGCTGCTCTCTAAGGCCGCCTCGCCAGGTAAAGCCACATAGACCCACTCACAAGACTACTCCATCCTCAGTGAACTGGTCGCCAAGACAGGGATGGCGCCGGCTCGGCCTTGACAGGGGACGGCGGCATTGGCGGTGGCAGGACGCAGTCGCCGGAAGCGGAGAGCGCAATGGCCTCCTACATTCGCGCCTGGTACGCTGCCTCCTCCTCCTCCTCTGTCTTGCGCCACTCGTCCTCTACACCGTTCTGCATGGGGGCCGCTAGCGCCGTCTGGTAGGCGGCCTCCTCCTCCTGGTCCTCCTCACGCACGACGGGCGGCGGGTGCTTAAGACGAACGTGTTGGACGCCATCGCTGGTGTCAAACCGGCAGATCTCGGGTAGGGTCCCAATCAAGCGCCCGAGGATCAATGGTAACAAGGGACGATGGGGACACAATGTTTACCTGTGTTTGGGCCTCTTAAAGGAGGTAAACCCCACGTCTGCTTGATTGTATTCAATGAGTATAGGTTACAAGAGTTGATCTACATGAGATCGTAATGGCTAAACCCTAGCTGTCTAGCCTATGAGAATTCTGATAGCCTCTACAGACTAAAACCCTCCGGTTTATATACACACCGGAGGGGCCTAGGGTTGTACAGAGTCGTTTTGTAGAGGAAGGAAATAACATATATGGACACTAATCTTGCCATCCACGCATATGGGAGTCCTACCCGGACATGGGGGGAAGGTCTTCTGCTTGTATCTTCACGGCCCATCAGTTCGGCCCATATCAAATAGACCGGACACCCGAGGACCCCCTAATCCAGGACTCCCTCAGTAGCCCCCGAACTTGCCTTCAATGACAATGTGGTATTCGGCTTGTGTCTTCGGATTTGCAAGGTAGGTTCTTCATCATACTTCGGACGGATGATAGCCCGGCCCTGACCTTCTCGTTCTGCCTTTATGACTCCTTCCCTGTCGTCGCCTCGATTTCGACGCGCTAGGCGAATGCGAATGGTCCATAATAACTTTTTACAAATACGCCCCTGACCACACTGGGACGGTGCCTATATAAAGAGGTTAGATCCCCAAGTGCCATCCACATCGTGCAGAGAACATCAAAGCTAGCCACGAAAAACTACAAAATATGGCCAGCGCTCCTAGCTCTTTCTCGTGCCCTCATGGCCCTCAAGAGGGGGATTGGCGGAGCTGCTCAGTGCCTCATCTTCAGCTGAGTCGGCTTCAGACACAGGGATGTCTCCCTCTCGCGGATCTAGTCTCTGTGAGAGCAGGATTGGCCTCGATTGGCAATGATGTGCTAGCAGAAAATTCCCCCAGCCCCAATAAGGAGGAAAGGGTGTGCTTTGTTTCGTTTCTTCTCCAAGGCTTAGGATTTCCGATCCATCCCTTTCTCAGGGGCCTGTTGGAGTTTTATGGGATCTAGCTGCATAACCTCACCCTGTGTTTGATTCTACACATCTCGGTTTTGTCGCCTCTCGCTGAATCTGCTTCGGGTTATGCAGGCCCATTTCAACTATGGAGAAAGTTCTTTCCTCGTCCCTCGCCATCGAGGGGTTCCATATTTGAGGTGGACGGCGCCAAGTATGGCGACAGCCGGATTAGGCTACCTCGTTGGAACCCCCAGGAGGTATCCCAAGAATGGTCTTCGAATGGTTTTACATTGAGAAGTCCCACTTCGGACCCAGTTCGCCGCCGCCTTCCTGAATTCTCCAGTGCTCCTTTGAAGAAACGCCTCAATTGGTGCCCCCAGAGTCCCAAGGAGGAAGATAGTGCGGAAGTAAATAGGTTGGCCAGCAAGGTCAGATTGCTTTCTCATTTCGAGCTGTCGATAATCGAAGTCATGGCCATCACAATAAAACGATGTATTCAGCCCCTTCAATCCAGAGTAACTCCTTTATGGTGTTACAACGGAGAGGATGACGCACTCGCTATGCATTTAAGGGCCTTGACACTTAACCGAATCGCCATAATTCCGCCGATCTGCATAAGGGAAAAGAAGACTTCCTCCGCTTAAACTGCCGAGAAGGCTTTTCCATGTAAAACCCCATCGAATGGGTAAGCTTTTGATTATTAGCGCTGATGTACCTTGTTATCTAGGCATGCTAATCAAATTGCTCTTGTTGCCTTAAAACAGTCATGGAGGAAGGAGGTCGAGAACATCTATTGTCCCTCCCCACAGTCAGAGGATCACGCTCGCAGTGAAGACCCCGGCTTCCGTGAGGATCCGGATATATACATAGAGTTCGATGATGGGGTATTTCATCAGGCGAGCCTTGACGGCTCGGAAGTGGCTATTATAGCCGACTACCCCCGCCTTTACCCTTTCTCCATTGTAACTACTCAAAAAGCTTCCTCAATAAGAAGCCCCTACTTGCGCCTTATCCAATATACTAAACTGTATTTCATAGGACCTCGAGAGCGGCCTCTACACAGGGCAATCGCTCCAAACGAAAGGAAACCGGGAGCACTGTTGAGCCCCCTCCTTCAAAGAGGTATGTCCTTTGGTATGTGCCTAAGCATGAGATAAACTTCTTCTTTACCTTTTTTCAGGAGGAGCACGTGACAAACCGTAGGAAAGCGCCCTGCTAGCCGAATATCAACTAATCCGGCATCGGACTCGTCAACCAGGACGAGGGCTGATACAGTGCCAGATCCACCCCCTCATGAGGATGCGGATGACGTATCCGTCATGAATTCTGAGGTGGAGAGTGTGATGAATCATCGTCGACTGAAAGAGGCCATGCGTGCTCCAGTCTTCACTGAACAGGAATTTACCGCACTCAGCTCCGTGGATGCATATATCTGAGCTGCCCGGAATGGACTTGCTGGAGTTACTAAACTGTTTTCAAAGGATATGCAGGTAATAGTTTGCACAAATTTGATAGATATATGCCAGTAGCCCCCGAGACTTGAAGCAGTTAAGCCAACCGATTTAAGGATCGTTATGACCTGCAGGTTCTCAGGGAGAAGAACAGCGTGCTGTCCCAGGAGCTGAAAACAAACCAGACAAAGTTGAATGCCGTCACCACAGATCTGGTGGAAATGAAAAATGCCACAATGACCACTAATCAGAAGAACAAACTCGAGGAGGAAAAGGATAAACAAGCCAAAGAAATAAAGAGCTTAAAGGCTCGGTTATCGGCCGTGCAGAAAGAAAATAAGAAGCTGAAGGGCGGCATATTCGGTATGACCTTTTGAACCATCCAAAGGGATTTATAGTATCCCATAGTTCGGATTATCACAACTTTGTTGTTGCAGGTCTGTTAACCGGTCGGCCTAAAAAGGAAGTACCCGGATTTCGAGGCGACGTGATGAAGGAACTGTCCATGGTGCATGAACAAGCCAGGAAAGCTATGAGAAGCATGGCTAAAGCCCTATGGCCATCCGATGCCCCTCCAGAAAGTATGGAGGGGTTGGCGAACCTGTTCAAAGGTGCCCGACGCCGTTTCGAGCTACGGAAGTCGTCCGGGTGCCGGGAAGGTGCATGAGAGGCATGGGCAATGGTGAAAACGCGGTACACCGGACTCGATCCGAATCATATGGACCTCAGGGACCAGACGGAAAAGAGATTCCCGTGAACTTGGTGTATGACCAAGTAATGATAGCTGCGAAATATTCGCAAGAAGACTGTAGTTTAGATAGTCTTATAGATGGCATAGACAAAGAGTAGGCGTTCGATTCGATGTATCAATGTACCTTTATCATCGAACTTATCTCCAACCGAACATGCCAATATTTTTCATCGCAGGCTTTCTGCTTCAACCTCCGAACCAAGAAGGTGGAGTGTTTCGGGATACCATGTGAGAATGTAAGAAACATTCATTATGTCTGGAAACCAGGCAATCCAGTAATATTGCTCAAACAGACAAAATTTGTTCGGGGAGTTATGTTATATTACTTTAATAACGTAAGAAACATCTTCCAAGGAAAATAGTTCCGTTAAGGGTTCCTTTCCTTGGGTTGGCATGCTTAATTACGCGCTCCTAGGCTTTACTCCGAATTACGGGGAGCCTATCCTGTATTTTTAGAAGAGTTATGGAAATGTAAACAATCTCTCGTTGTTTGCCGACCAATTATTTTCTTAAGAATGCTAGCTTTCGGCTTCACCTGTCTGAGGTACAGGTCCAGATTACCCAGTTGTAACAATCGCAGATGTGCTCCCTTTACACCCTTGCCGAACAATCGGGAATGTAGGGTATAAACACATGAGCGAGGCAACCCAGCTTGGCAAAAACTTAAGTCATAGAGGTGCATATAATGGCAGAAAATTGTATATAACAAACGACATAGACAATGTAAGCCACATGCTTTTTAGTAATAAGCTTCGTCAAAGAAGCCCCCAGTCATAATGGGGTGTATACATTTAAAGATGTGTACCCTTAACAGTTCTGTAGATCCGAACATACCCTAGGAAAAAGGGAGAATAAACAAAAAATGAAGAAAGAAGAGGGAAAAAAGGAGCCTAGTCAAATAAACATAAAGGACGCGGCGGAGCTAGGCGTAGAACCGTCGGAGCCGAGCAGTGTTCCATGGATTCGGCTCAAGGCGATTATCTGATGCATTATGAAGGCGATAGGCTCCTCATGTGAGAACTTCATCTATGATGAAGGGCCCCTCCCATTTAGGTTTGAGCTTGTCCTTCTTCTTCTCTCAGAGACGTAAGACGAGATCGCTGACGTTGTATGTCTTGGCCCACACTTCTCTGCTTTGGTATCGCCTGGCATGTTGCTGATAGAATGCGGAACATGCCTTTGCAATATCACGATCCTCTTCAAGGCCGTCTAGGTCATCCCGCCGATCAAGCTCGGTTTCTCGTTCTTCGTACATGCACACTCGAGGTGAGTCATGAATAATGTCGCAGGGCAAGACAACTTCTGCGCCATACACCATAAAGAAAGGTGTGTTTCTGGTCGTCCGATTAGGCGTGGTCCGTAGCCCCCAGAGCACAGAATCGAGTTCCTCAACCCAATGCTTATCTGACTCCTGCAGGGAGCGCACCAGTCTGGGTTTAATTCCACTCATTATCGGACCATTGGCCCATTCAACCTGGCCGTTAGTTTGAGGGTGGTATACAGATGCATAGTCGAGCTTAATGCCCAAGTTAGCACACCAGCTTTTCACCTCATCGGCTGTAAAATTGGAGCCACTATCGGTGATGATGCTGCACGGGACACCATAACAGTGTACCATGCCAGATATAAAGTCGACCACTGGCCCTGCTTCAGCCGTTTTTACTGGTTTGGCCTCTATCCACTTAGTGAATTTATCCACCATCACCAAGAATATTTCTTTTTTGTGGCTTCCCTTTAAGGGTCCGACCATGTTCAGCCCCTGCACTGCCAAGGGCCAAGTGATGGGGATTGTTCCTAAGGCAGTGGGAGGCATATGACTTTGATTGGCGAAAAGCTGACATCCTACACAATGTTGCACAAAGGCTTGTGTGTCTGCCCGGGCCGTTGGCCAGAAGAAACCTGTCTGGAAGGCCTTGCTTACGAGGGTCCGAGCTGCGGTGTGATGGCCGCCCAGACCAGCATGTATTTCAGTCAAGAGTTGTCGTCCCTCCTCTTTAGAGATGCACCTTTGGAGGACTCCAGTAGTACTTTTCTTGTATAGTTCACCTTCGTGAACTTTATAGGCTTTAGAACGTCAAACTATGCAACGGGCCTCATTTTGATCATCAGGAAGCTCCTGCCTATTAAGGTAGGCCAGGAAGGGTTCGGTCCATTGAGCAATAACGTCCATGATTTCATGGGCGGAGGGTGTTATTTCGGTACCCGGACCCACGATGATATCCGTATTGTGTTCGGCTACTTGGGGCATGATCAGGTCCGGACTAGTGTCTCCGCTCTCGTCCTGCCACACTACGGATGGCTTAAAGAGCCTTTCCACAAAGGTATTAGGCGGGATGGGATCGCGCTTTGCGCCCATTCGAGCAAGGATGTCCGCTGCCTGGTTACTATCTTGAGCAACGTGATGATACTCGAGCCCCTCAAACCGAGCTGATATTTTTAATACGGTGTTTCGATACGCCACCATTTTTGGATCTTTTGCATCAAACTCTCCATTTATCTGGGATATTGCGAGGTTTGAATCACCGTGCACCCCTAGGCATTGTATGCCCATGGAGACAGCCATTTGGAGACCATGTAGAAGTGCCTCAGATTCGCATGTTATTGAGTCTCAGATACATGATTTGCAACACGAAGCGATCAGGTCCCAAGTGGGGATGTCAAGATGACACCAGCCCCATCCGCTAGCATTTTAGAGCCGTCAAGTACATGATCCAAAGGGGAGTATGAACTGTACTTTTTAGGGAGCTCACTTCATTCACTCAGCGATTTGAAGTCAGCCAAAGACCTGAGATTTAATAGCTCGGCGCGGTTTGTGTGTTATTTAAAATGGCAAGAGCTCAATGGTCCATTTATCTATGCGGCCGGTGGCATCCCTATTATTTATAATGTCATTGAGTGGTACTTCGGATGCCACCGTGATCAAACAATCTTGAAAATAGTGCCGGAGCTTTCGGGATGCCATAAAGACCGCGTAAGCTATCTTTTGATAGTGATGGTATCGGGATTTGCATGGTGTAAGGACCGCCTATACATAGTATTCTGGTTTCTGGATGGGGCTCTTCCTCTCGTTCGACGATGAGTACGGCGCTCACTACCTGGTGAGTCGGCGATATATAAAGCAACATAGGCTCACCAATACTTGGAGTGGCTAGGATTGGGTTTCTTGCCAATAAGGTTTTTATTTTTTCCAATCCAGTTGTAGCCGCCTCCGTCCATTCAAAGTGATCGATGCGTCTGAGCATTCTATAAAGTGGTAATGCCTTTTCTCCTAATCTCGAGATGAAGCGGGTCAAAGCTGCCACTCACCCTGCTAGTTTTTGGACCTGCTTTAAGTCTGTTGGTATGGCCAGTTGCGACAAGGCTCGGATTTTGGCTGGGTTTGCTTCGATTCCTCTATTGGAGACTGAAAGAAATATGCCCTAGAGGCAATAATAAAGTTGTTATTTTATATTTCCTTATATCATGATAAATGTTTATTATTCATGCTAGAATTGTATTAACCGGAAACTTGATACATGTGTGAATACATAGACAAAACAAAGTGTCCCTAGTATGCCTTTACTTGACTAGCTCGTTAATCAAAGATGGTTAAGTTTCCTAACCATAGACATGTGTTGTCATTTGATGAAAGGAATCACATCATTAGGAGAATGATGTGATGGACAAGACCCATCCGTTAGCTTAGCATAATAATCATTAAGTTTTATTGCTATTGCTTTCTTCATGACTTATACATGTTCCTCTGACTATGAGATTATGCAACTCCCGAATACCGGAAGAACACTTAGTGTGCTATCAAATGTCACAACGTAACTGGGTGATTATAAATATGCTCTACAGGTGTCTCGGATGGTGTTTGTTGAGTTGCCATAGATCGATATTAGGATTTGTCGCTCCGTGTTTCGGAGAGGTATCTCTGGGCCCTCTCGGTAATGATCATCACTATAAGCCCTGCAAGCAATGTGACTAATGAGTTAGTTGCGGGATGATGCATTACGGAACGAGTAAAGAGACTTGCCAGTAATGAGATTGAACTAGGTATGATGATACCGACGATCGAATCTCGGGCAAGTAACATACCGATGACAAAGGGAACAACGTATGTTGTTATGCGGTTTGACCGATAAAGATCTTCGTAAAATATGTAGGAGCCAATATGAGCATCCAGGTTCCACTATTGGTTATTGACCGGAGATGTGTCTCGGTCATGTCTACATATTTCTCGAACCCGTTGGGTCCGCACGCTTAACATTCGATGACGATTTGTATTATGAGTAGTATGTGATTTGATGACCGAAGTTTGTTCGGAGTCCCAGATAAGATCACGGACATGACAAGGAGTCTAGAAATGGTCAAGAGGTAAAGATCGATATATTGGAAGGCTATATTCGGACATCGGAAAGGTTTCGAGTGATTCGGGTATTTTTCGGAGTACCAGAGAGTTACGGGAATTGACCGGGGAAAGTAGTGGGCCTTAGTGGACCATACGGGAAAGGAGAGAAAGGCCTCAAGGTGTGGCCGCGCCCCCACCCCCATGGCAAGTCCGAATTGGACTAGGAAGGGGGCGACGCCCCCCTCTCTTTCCTTCTCCCTCTCCTACTCCTTCCCTCTCCCCTCTGAAAAGGAAGGGACTCAACTAGATTGGGAATCCTAGTTGGCCCCCTATAGGCGCCCCTAGGCCGGGCCTCCTCCTTCTCCTCCGCCCTTATATGCATGGCCAATGGGGCACCCCAAAGGACAATAGACAATCTCTAGCCGCAGCGGTGCCCCCTCCACAGCTACACACCTCGGTCATATCGTCAGAGTGCTTAGGCGAAGCCCGCGCCGCAGAAGCTTCATCATCATCATCACCACGCCGTCAGCTGACGGAACTCTCCGTCGGCCTCAATCGGATCAAGAGTATGAGGACGCCATCGAGCTGAATGTGTGCTGAACACGGAGGTGCCGTGACGCTCGTGCTAGGATCACCGGATCGTGAAGACGATGACTACATCAACCGTGTTGATATAACGCCTGCTTTCGGGTTCACGAGGGTATGTGGACACACTCTCCCTCTCGCTGCTATGGATCTCCTAGTTAGATCTTTGCGATCGTAGGATTTTTTTGAATTACTACATTCCCCAACAAAGGGTATCGTGAGCCAGGCCTATGCGAGATGTTATATGCACGAGTAGAACACCAAGAGTTGTGGGCGATAATAGTCATATTGCTTACCAAAGATGTCATACTTTGATTCAAGGTATTGTTGGATGAAGCGCCCAGATCGACATTACATGACCGTGTTCATGAGACTGGTTCTACCGCTGTGCTTCGCACACAAGTGGCTAGTGGGTGTCTGCTTCTCCAACTTTAGTTGAATCGAAAATGACTCACGCCTGTCCTTGTTGAAGGTTAAAACAGCACACTTGACGAAAAATCATTGTGGTTTTGATGCGTAGGTAAGAACGGTTCTTGCTAAATCCCATAGCAGCCATGTAAAACTTGCAACAACAAAGTAGAGGACGTCTAACTTGTTTTTGCAGGGCATGTTGCAATGTGATATGGTCAAAATGTGATGAGATATAAATTGTTATATGAGACGATCATGTTTTGTAAGTTATCGGCAACCGGTGGGAGCCTTATGGTTGTCTCTTTATTGCATAAGATGCAAGTGCCATATAATTGCTTTACTTTATCGCTATGCGATAGCAATAGTTGCAAAAGCAATAGTTGGCGAGACGACTGAGGGAGTCCTGGATTAGGGGGTGTCCGGATAGCCGGACTATAGCCTTTGGCCGGACTCCTGGACTTTCAAAATACACGATTGAAGACTTCGGCCCCTGTCCCGGATGGGACTTTCCTTGGCGTGAAGGCAAGCTTTCATATGGATATGTAGATCTCCTACCATTGTAACCGACTCAGGTAACCCTAACCTCTTCGTGCCTATATAAACCGGAGGGTTTTAGTCCAGAGATCTAACAACAATCATACCATAGGCTAGCTTCTAGGGTTTAGCCTCTCCGATCTCGTGGTAGATCTACTCTTGTACTACCCATATCATCAATATTAATCAAGGTGAGTAGGGTTTTACCTCCATCGAGAGGGCTCAACCCGGGTAAAACATCATGTCCCTTGTCTCCGTTACCATCCGCCTAGACGCATAGTTCGGGACCCCTACTCGAGATCCGCCGGTTTTGACACCGACATTGTTGCTTTCATTGAGAGTTCTTCTGTTGTCATCTTTAGGCCCGATGGCTCCTCCGATCATCAACAACGATGCGCCCTGTGAGACTTTTCTCCGGACAGATCTTCGTATTCGCGATTTTGCATCAGGCCAATTCGCTGGCCATCCGAGCAGATTGAAAGCTACGCCGCCACCGTGTCAGATTTGAAGTTTGAACTACACGGGCCGACGCCCCGGAGACTTGATCTTCGACGGGTTCGAGACACAGCCAAGCCGCCAAGACTTGCCACGAGGGGCATGATCTAGCTCGCCACCAACAAAGGTGTCCTCGAGGTCGCACCGTTGTCCGCCCGACCTTTAGCTCGAGCCGATCAAGCCCGGCCGAGGACGGGTGGCGGACACCGCCGGGGCTGCGATCTCTACGGCGATTGAGCCATACACCTACCCCTGGCCCTTTTGCGGCTTGTAACTCCAAGGTGCCGGACTCCTCCTGACCGACCCTTCCGCGCTTCGCTAATCGAATCCAATTAAGGCCGATCGTGGAATTCTCCGCCCGGACATCTTTTCAAGACGCCTTTGGCGACATCCTGAATTCACTAAAGTCTCTCTTTATCGAGAGCCCTCGCCGATTATGGTTAGGAAGGTTGGGATGCTGACGACGAAGAAATTCAAAGCCCACCCACCACCCACTTCAGCCACTGCCGATGATTTAACCGACATGCTCGATTTCGACCAAGACATCGATGAGATGGACGACGATGCGTGAGACGATTAAGAACCAGCGCCATTGTGGCACCGGAAGGCCACGCCATACGATATATACATGGTGGACATCCCAAAAGATGGGAATGGCGATGGAACAATGGAGGATGACCCTCCGAGAAACAGCCTTTAAGCGCCAAGGCCAAGCGCCGCCTAAATCCCGCCACAAAGAAAACGTGATTCCGCACGGAGACAATAACACTCCGTGACAAAGGCGAAAACAACCCCTCCAAAGCAGGACTCAACATAGAGGATGGAGAAGCCAACCTCATGAGAGAGCCGGCAGTAAAGAGAGGTAGAGGACGATAATTACATGCCTCCCTCCAAGATGAGGCAAGCCTCGATTTACTTAATTAATTCTTTCATGCCCGAGGATCCCGTCGAACAAGAGCGTTTCAAACGCAGGCTCATGGCCATGACAAGAAGCCTCAAGAAAAAACAGCAACTGCTTAGAGCTGACCAAGACTTGCTAGCTGACAGATGGACTAAAGTCCTTGCGGCCGAAGAGTATGAACTTGAGCGCCCCTCCAAGAGCTACCCAAGACGCAGGCTGCTACCCCGATTAGAGGAGGAAGCACCCAAACCTACATCACCAGCGCATGACACGGCTGACCGACCACCTCGTGGTCAGGACGAGAGGCCTCTCGCCCTCAACTCAAGCAAGACCGCGCCGCCAAAAAATACCAAGGCGCTGGGAAGCGCACTGCACCTGCGTAGATATATTGAGGACAAGGCAAGGCAAACAAGATCGATTCACGGATCGCTGGGTGCCCCATGACACGTGACTATAATCACACGCCGGATATGGCAACTCCGTCCGGCCGAACACAAGAGACAAAGCTCATTTGAGCTGCGCCGTGATATAGCCTAATACAGTAGGCGCCACAGACCCACTATGCTTCATGATGAAGTGATGTATCAACAAATCCCTGAGGGTTTCAAACCCGTAAACATTGAATCATACGATGGCACAACAGATCCTGCGATTTGGATCGAGGACTATCTCCTTCACATCCACATGGCCCGGGCGATGATCTACACGCCATCAAATACCTCCCACTCAAGCTTAAAGGACCAGCCCGATTGGCTTAACAGCTTGCCAAAGAGAGTCAATTGGTTGTTGGGAAGACCTCGAAGCCGCATTCCTCGACAATTTCTAGGGCACATATGTGCGACCACCGTACGCCGATGACCTAAGCCACATAATTCAGCAGCCAGAGGAATCGCCGTAAAATTCGGACACGGTTCCTAACCAAGAAAAATCAAATCGCCGATTGTCCGGATGCAGAGGCCCTTGCAGCCTTCAAACACAACATCCGCGACGAGTGGCTCGCCCGCAACTAGGAAAGGAAAAGCTGAAATCCATGGCAGCCCTCACAACACTCATGACCCGCTTTATGCAGAGAGGACAACTGGCTAGCTCGCAGTAACAACATGACTAAGAGGCCCGGTAATTCGGATACCAAGGACAGCAACGGCAGGTCGCAAGCCGCAACAAGCACAAGCGCCGCATTAACGGCGATAATGCCGAGGATACGCTACCAATGCCGGATTCAGAGGCTCTAAAACCGTCAGCGAAAAAGCCATTTAAAAGGAATACTTGGCCGTCCAATTTGGACCGAATACTGATCGCTCATGCCGATACATGGCACTTTAAAACTAGCCAATCACACCAACAGGGATTGTTGGGTGTTCAATCAGGCAGCAAGTTAAATGCCGAAAAAATGACAAGGCTGCATAGAGATGACGAGGAGGAGCCCCGTCACGCCGAACAATAGAGGATGGAAGGGCTTCCTTCGCAAGTGCGGACGGTGAACATGATATACGCAACCCACATACCCAAAAGGGAGCGGAAGCGCACTAAGGGACGATATGGCGGAGCCACGCCTCTAAAGTTCAACCTGTGGTATTCCTGCCCGATCACTTTTGATCAAGGGACCACCCACTAGCATCCGCCATGGCGGATTCACCGCATTGGTTCTAGACCCAATCATCGACGGATTTCATCTCACTAGTCCCCTAATGGACGGCGGCAGCCCCGAACTGCTTTATCGTGACACAAGGCGCAAATGGGCATAGACCCATCAAGGATTAAACCCACGAAGACGACCTTTAAAGGCGCCATACCAGTGTAGAGGCCAACCTGCACAGCTCGCTTACACTTGAAGTGGTCTTCGATCCCGGATAACTTCAAGCGAGGAGTTAATCTTTGACATAGTCCCGCTCCGCAGCGCTATTACGCACTGCTCGGACGAACCGCATTTAAAGTTCAATGCGGTGCCGCACTCACGCATATCTCAAGCTCAAGATGCCAGGTCCTCGAGGAGTCATTACGGTCAATGGAAACACCGAACGCCTCCGACGGAGGAGCATACGGCGGCCCTCGCGGGCGAAGTACAAAGCAGCCTCCTAAGGCAATTCGAGTCCGCTATTAAACGCCCGACACCGCCAAGCGCTACCGGAGTAACCTACAACAAGACCGCTCGGCACGCTCCTAGCACGCATAGCAATGCGCCCAAAGCCCCAACCTCGCGAAATTGCGAAACCAAGACTATGCGCACATAATTACGCCCGGAAATACCATGGGCATAGGGGAAGGGGCACTACCACGACATGCCCAGATACGGCACAACCGCACTGTGGGCCCCGATTGTGTCATTCTTTTCTTTTCTTTTTTTTTACTTTCAGACTCCGCTCTCACGAAGCCCCGTCCCGCAGAGAATCGCCAACACACGATGCAACAGCCAGTGGAAGTAAAGTTACGCCGAGTGTCCAGTGGTCTCTATTACGAGCAAGATACCTGTTTTACACACCATCCCAGCAGCTTACCCTCGGAGGGGACATGTTAAAAGGCCCGCCCTTGCTTATCGTGACTACTTGTATCGCTCGCTTTCATCGCAGCCCTTTGAATAAACAATACATAGCTTCTGCCTATTAATGAATTCCTTTTCTCTCTCTCTCTCTCTCTCTATATATATATATATATATATATATATATATATATATATATATATATATATATATATATATATGTTCATTTATGACATTGTGCAACCGCACACTTTGGTACGGAAATACACCAGGGCTTAAGTATCCCACAACATGGTGTGATAAGTCCTAACACTTTCACAAGTGCGGCACCTCAACTTATAGCATTATATGCATCGGTTCCAATCATGTCTTGGGTCAATAGTTGGGTTTGCCTGCTCCCATGTTTTGGTACCTTATGTTCCATTATATCGCTAAGGTAGGCTGAGAACCACTGCGACAGTTCCCTGCTTGAGCTGGGTTAAGCACCTCTGGAGAAAGCTAAACTGACTGTCATGATAGGGCGAGAGCCGGTCGCTGTTCGAGAGGTTTTCGAGTCCCTAAAGACTTATGCCGCTTAGAGCGAGGAGTCGGCATTGTCCGCCTAGGCATGGATAGCGCCTCAACTCGGTCTTCCGAATACTAGGCTTCACCAAAATTTAAAATTATAGAATTCTATGGCCAAGTGAGAGTGTTCAAGCATTATAGTCCGTTGCTTTGCTGCTATGCTGAGCGCCTCCTCAAGGACCCAAGAATGGGAACAAGAGCGCCAAGTTTATCCCTAACACCCTAGCACTGTGGCATGGGGGCTGAAGCCGACGACTCGCCATCTCTCAAATTTAATACACGGCCGCATGTGATGATAATATTTTAAATTCAAAAGGTTGTTTAGCGATATGAACAAGTTTTCAGCGACAGGATAACAAATGTGAGTCTACTCAAATATTACATCTTTGGAACATCTATTCGCTATATATGGAACCCTTCAGACGCCTCATAATACATTTCAAGCTTATGATGCTCCTTGCATGGTGGTGGCCCGTCCGTCACAAGCTTCTCAAAGGCCCATCTTGCCCCAAAGGCACCTTAGCAAGGGCAAGGCCCTACGGGCACCTTCGATGCAGACGGAGCGCTTGACGACGCCAACCCATGGACAAAGGCCCACCAGCCGCCTCACTATCCCAAGTAGCTCCTGTGCATGGCTTCCTAGGCCACAGCCGAAGCTGTGAGGTTCTTCATGGCCTGTTCGCCACCTTATGGAGCTCGACCAGCTGCTTCAACTGGTCGCTTAAGGGCACCGGGTGTCCGCCTCGATATCGAGACTGTAACACCTTTCTCCGCGAGCTTCCCTCCTCGCTCGGTAGAATGCGACAGATCGCACACATCAAGGGGCAGATCTCATGCAATGCTCCCGAGAGCTCCGGATTCGGTAAGTAATGATAATTCACTTTCACATGCTTGCTTTGCATATAGAATGCCTTACCCGCCGCTATCTTCTTCATCGCCTCAATTTCGGAGGGCTTTTTGGGCTTCGCCTTAGCGGCTTTTAGGCGCTCAAGAGCCGAGGCGAGCCTGACTCGAAGTCTTTGAGTCACGCCCAAACTCGTGTTTTTCCACGAGAGCCTAGAGCTCTTGCCGCACCTCCGCCACCCGCCTCCCTCTGCTTTCTCGCTGGTAGCCCATGCGCCGCATTACTTTCGCCTTGACACCGCTTCCTTCTGTGGTCGCCACCTCGCTCGTGGGCCCCCGCAGATTCACATTATTCCTGCCATCTTTTGCAACCACATCTTTTAAATACTCCCATAAGGTATTACTTACCTTCCTTGTCCTCGAGCTGCTTTTTGCAAGTCCGAGCTCGTTTCTCTGACCGCTTGAGGCTCGCTTAATGCATCAACCTC